>SJYX01017738.1:233667-256835 GCA_006410675.1 Oreotragus oreotragus | reverse complement strand
TTGAGAGTCCCTTGGACTGCAAGGAGATCCAACCAGTCCATTCTGAAGGAGATCAACCCTGGGATTTCTTTGGAAGGAATGATGCTAAAGCTGAAACTCCAGTACTTTGGCCACCTCATGCGAAGAGTTGACTCATTGGAAAAGACTCTGATGCTGGGAGGGATTGGGGGCGGGAGGAGAAGGGGATGACCGAGGATGAGATGGCTGGATGGCATCATGGAGTCGATGGATGTGAGTCTGAGTGAACTCCGGGAGATGGTGATGGACAGGGAGACCTGGCGTGCTGCGATTCATGGGGTCGCAAAGAGTCAGACACGACTGAGTGACTGAACTGAACTGATTTACAATAGCCATGGGAAGAACCATACAATATTATATTAGTTTTAGGTGTACAACATAGTAATTTAACATTTTTATACTTTCAGAAATAATCACCACAATAAGTCCATTTGTCAACTGTCACCATGAAAAGTTGTTGCAATGTTATTGACTATATTCCTTATGTTGCAACTTACATCATCATGGCCTATTTATTGTATGAATGGAAGTTTTTATCTCTTAATCCCCATTCACCTATATCATTTGTCTCCCTATCCCACTCCCTGCTGGCAACCACCAGTCTGTCTCTGTACCTTTGAGTCTGTTTCTGTTTTGTTTGTTTTGTTTTGTAGATACCACATATAAATGAAATCATATGGTATTTGTCTTTATTTCACTTATTTCACTACAAAATACACTCCAGGTCCATGCTTCAAATAACAAGATTTCACTCACTTTTATGGCCAAATAGTATTCCACTCTGTGTGTGTGTGTGTGTGTGTGTGTGTCTGTGTACACATTATAATTTTTTTATCCATTCATCTATTGATAAACATTGATTTTGCAATACCTTTGCTTCCTTTGTCTCCTGTTAGGAACAGACAACATTTGGTGGACATTAATGAGTGTTCGAAGAAGCAGTGGAAAGGGAGAGGAATTCTAGATGAGAAGTCAGTGGGCCTGGGGTCTAGTTCTGAGGCTTAACTACGGTTCTTTAACTGAGTTGTGATCTGATAAAAGCAGTTGCCTTATTTAGGCCTCAGTTTCATTTGTGAAATGAGGCGGGTGGACTAACTAGATTGTTGCTGTGTTCAGTCGCTAATTCATGTCTGACTCTTTGCCACCCCATGGATGGCAGTATCTCAGGCTTCCCTGTCCCTCACCATCTCCTGGAGTTTGCTCAAACTCATGTCCATCGAGTCAGTGATGCCACCCAACCATCTCATTTTATGTCACCCCCTTCTCCCTTTGCCTTCAATCTTTCCCAGCATGGTGGTTTTTTCCAATGAGTCAGCTCTTTGAACCAGGTGGCCAAAGTATTGGAGCTTCAGCTTCAACATCAGTCCTGCCAATGAATATTCAGGGTTGATTTCCTTAAGGATTGACTGGTTTGATCTCCTTGTAGTCCAAGGGACTCTCAAGAGTCTTCTCCAGCACCACAGTTCAAAAGCATCAATTCTTTGGTGCTCAGCCTTCTCTACGGTCCAACTCTCACATCTGTACATGACTAGATGACTACTATTACAGACCTTTGTCAGCAAAGCGATGTCTCTGCTTTTTAACATGCTTTCTAGGTTTGTCATAAATTTTCTTCCAAAGAGCAAATGTTTTTTAATTTCATGGCTGCAGTCAATGTCCATAGTGATTTTGAAGCTCAAGAAAATAAAATCTGCCACTGTTACCACTTTTCCCCCATCTATTTGCTATGAAGTGATGGGACCAGATGCCATGATCTTCATATTTTGAATGTTGAGTTTTAAGCCAGCTTTTTCACTCTCTTCTTTCACCCTCATGAAGAGGTTCTTCAGTTCCTCTTCACTTTCTGCCATTAGAGTGATATCATCTGCATATTTGAGATTGTTGCTATCTCTCCCAGAAATCTTGATTCCAGCTTGTGATTCATCCAACCTGGCATTCTGCATGATGTACTCTGCATATAAGTTAAGCAGGGTTACAGTACACAGACTTGACATACTCCTTTCTCAATTTTGAACCAATCTGTTGTTCTATGTCTGGTTCTAACTGTTGCTTCTTGAACTCCATCCGTCTTTCTCAGGAGGCAGGTAAGATGGTCTGGGGAAGTTATTAAAATGCCTGAGAATGAGATTAGGGCTTAACAAACATCTACTCCAATCTCTTCAGAATCCTTAGATTCCCATTAAAAGTGCAGGCCCCTGTTCAAAAAGCATCAAAAATGTACTATTACAAGTACTAGGGGCTTCCCTAGTGACTCAGTGATAAAGAATCTGCCTGCCTGCCAATGCAGGAGACACGGGTTTGATCTCTCATCTGGGAAGATCCCACATGCTGCAGAGCAGCTAAACCTGTGTGCCAAAACAATTGAGCCTGTGCTCTAGAGCCCAGGAGCCTCAGCTACTGAGCCCACATGCTGCAACTACTGAAGCCCACATGCTAGAGCCTGTGCTCCACAAGAGAAGCCCCCGCATTGAGAAGCCCACCCACCACAGCTAGAAGTTAACCGCTGCTCACCACAACCAGAGAAAAGCCCACACAGTGACCTATGCAGCCAAGACCCAGCACAGCCAAAAAGAAAGAAAGAAAGAAAATTATTTTTTAAAGTACTAACATATAAAGCTTTTTACTCTCTTCTGCAGTTTCCTTCTTGACCTATTATGGTGTCTTTTTTTTTTTTTTAGTGAACTTAATTTTTTTAATTATAGTCATGGAGAAGGAAATGGCAACCCACTCCAGTGTTCTTGCCTGGAAAATCTCATGGAGCCAGGTAGGCTACAGTCCATGGGGCGGCAAAGACTTGGACACAACTGAGTGACTTCATTTCACTTCACTTCATTGATTTACAGGAAAAAAATGAAATGGTGAAGATAGTACAAAGTTCCCAGTTTCCCTTATTATTAACATCTTATGCTATCATGGTGCAATTGATACAAGTAATGAAACAATATTGATACACTACTGTTGACGAAAGTCCATACTAGATTCAAATTTCCTTCAGTTCAATTCAGTTGCTGATTCATGTCTGATTCTTGTCAAATTTCCTTAGTTTTTATCTAATGACTTTTTCTATGCCAGGGTCCCATCCAGGACATCACAGCACCTTTAGTCATTATATCTCCTTAGGCAACTATTGCTGTGACAGTTTCTCAGACTTTCCTTGTTTAGATGACCTTGACAGTTTTGAGGAGTGCTGGTCAGGTATTTGGTAAAATTCCCTCTATTGCGATTTGTTGGATATTTTTCTCATAATTAGACTGGAGTTATGGGTTATTGAAAGGAAGATCGTAGAGGTAAAGTGTCATTTTCATCACATCATCTGAAAGGGACATGCTGTGCACAAGACTTATCATGGTTGATGTTGACCTTGATCACCTGGCTGCTGCTGTGCTTGTCAGATTTCTCCACTGAGAAGTGACTCTACTTTCTCCCCTTTCCAAACTTTACTCTCTAGAGGGAAATCACGTGTATAGCCCACACTTACAGGGTATAGAGTTATGTACCACCTCATTCAGTGTAATCTATGTAGATTATTTGGAATTCTTCTGTGCAGAATATTTGTCTGTTCTTTCCTATCTGTTTAAAAATATTTATTTATTTGGCCTCATCAGGTCTTAGCTGTGGCTCTCAGATCTTCATTTTGTCATGCAGGATCCTTCACTACTGTAGGCTCAGTTTCTCCATGTCATGTGGGATCTAGTCCCCCAACCAGGGATCAAATCCGCATCTCCTGCATTGCAAGGCCAACTCTCAACCACTGGACCACTAGGGCAGTCCCTGCCATTTTTATATTCAATCATTTATTTATATCAGCATGAGTTCATAGATATTTATTTTATACTTTGGTTTATAATCCAACACTGCTTTATTTTCTTGCTCAGATTGTTCCAGGTTTGGGCCAGCTGGGAGCTCTTTCAGTTAACTCCTGTGTTCTTTTGATATAGTAAACAATGCTCTCCTGCACCCTGGCTCCCTTTTCATCTGCATATATTGATGGGCAAAGATAAGGACACTTGACATTACAACTGAGCCACAGGGATTGAAACCCTGGCCCCCTCAGCTATGTGGTCTCTGTATGTCCTTTTGTCTCTGAGGGCTCAGTTCTTCATCTGTAATATGGGCATCCTGAGAGCTGTTGTGATGTTCATGGATGCACTTAGCACAATTCCCTGCTCACAGGAAGTTTTCCATAAATGAGGGCTGCATTTTCACTGAGAGCTTGACCCTCTGAAACTGGCCCTGAGTTCCAAGGAAACCAGAGAGAAAACCTCTTTCTCTAAGCCTTAGAGGTCAGCTTGGGCAAGCTCTGCATCCATTATGCCAGGAAAAATTCCCAGGTGAAAATGACCTTCATGACATCTATATCTCAATAAAGTTTCTTTCTAAATATTCACCTCATAAACAAATGAACTGTCCAGAGAACAGCTCATTGAAGTCACTTAGCTCTGCAGATTTTTCTGCCAGTGTGCCAGGGTGACCTGCAGTGCAATACAGACTTCCACTGGGCAGATGTCTGGACACAGCGATTCTGGACTAAGAAACTGCTCGCACAGCACACCCCTTGCAAACAAAAGGGTGTTCCTCGGCCTCCACCAGCCTCCACTGCTTTCTTTTAGCTCCCTGGAAATCCAGTCTCTGAGTAACTTCCTGTCTATGGAAGGACTCTGAGTTAAGGTCAAATGTCATCCTTGGGCCCGTACACATGCCTACACCTTCTGAGACAATGCCAATACTGATTTTCCGAATTACCTCCACACACAGGGCAGCCTCCTTCCAACCCGAATTGTTGTTCTTAAAATGTATTTTAGGGTTTCAGTAGCCATAGCCCAAGCTCATCTCAGGGTTGTGGATGGTTAAGACTCCTCTGTGATCTTCATAGCAAGCATTCTAATTATTTGCTTTTGTATAAAAAAGAAAAACTTCTAATTTTGTGACATGAAATATTTATTATTATTACTATTATTATGTTACTTCTTCTACTAGTATTATCTCCTACAAGTTGGAAGGATGACAGTCTCAGATCAGCAGTTCTCTCACACAGTTATAGTAAGAGAAGGGCTGGAGCTGGGGAGTAAAGCCTTCCTCACTCAGATGTCTGGCAAGTTATGCCAGGGCTATTGGCCAAAACACCTACATGTAGCCTCTTCACATGGCCTGGGCTTCCCTACAGCAAATGTCCTAAAAGAGGAAGAACCAGTCTGAACCTTTATCAACCTTTATGACATAGTCTTGGAAGTCCAGAGCACCACTCCCCCACATTCTGCTCACTGAAGCAATTGCAAACCCCAGCCAGGTTCAGGGAAGGAGGACAAAGAGTCTGCCTCTTAATGATGGGCCAAACGGCCGCATTGCAAAAAGAACATGTGGATGGGAGAGATCATCACAGTCGTCTTTTGAAAATACACCCTGCCACAGCTGTAACCATTCTGCTATAGTAATTCACATCCTTCAACATGCAAAATGCCCTTATGTTCTTCCCCAGGGTCCCCAGATCTCACTTCATTGTGGTATCAGCTTGACTTTCAGGAACTTTTCATCTGAACCAGATCCAAACACCAGTGAGGTCCCATAGGTGTGAGTCCTCTTCTTTGGTGTCTCCACTAAAGACCAAGAACCAGAGTGACATTATCTGCCCCTTACACATCCAACATACAAGGATGGGACAACCCCAAGATAACTGCTATATACACTACTGTTCAAAAAAAGGGACAACAGGAGACACACAGAAGTAACTGGATCAGAGCAATTTCTTAGCTATGTGTACAAAAGATCTGAATTGCAAAAATGTACATTTATTCCTATAAGTTGTGTTTCTCATTCTAACCCCAAATTATTAGCCCTTGACCCTGGGGAGTGCTAAGTGGAAAAGAGATGAGCTCCTGGAGAGGGAAAAGGAAGAAGTGGAGTATCGTGTTGGCTCCTGTTGGGGGTACTCGGCTCCCCGCGGTCATAGAGCTCTATCAGCTGGCACATCCTCATGGCCACGCCTTCCTGGCCCAGACCACTGGCAAATGATCACATGGCACTAGTCTCACGTTTTCTCAAAATAAGCTGGGACATAGAAGTCGCTTTGATCCAGTGTTGGTGCCAAGTGGGGAACACATGAGTCTAAGGCTGTCAGCAGCCATCTTCTGCATTCCAAGGGGAAGTGATCTGTAGAACAAAGCTAGCAGCAGCAGGGAGCAGAGCCAAGGACTTGAGTGAACAGAGCCCCAGTGATGCCATGTGAGCCAGACCTCTACCCCAGGGCCTTCAGCAAATAATAAATTCGCTGCTTTGCTTAAGATATTTTGGGTTAGATTTTAATCACTTGCATCTGAAAGCATCCTAATATGCACTCATTTTCTCCCCAGGTTCTTTGATTTCAGCTAAAGCCTGACCTCCCATGGGCCCTCTTCATCCTTCTATAAGAAAAAGAAAAGAAAGTGAAGTCACTTAGTCATGTCTGACTCTTTGCGATCCGATGGACTGTAGCCTAGCAGGCTCCTCCACCCAAGGGATTTTTCTAGGCAAGAATATTGGAGTGGGTTGCCATTCCCTTCTCCAGGAGATCTTCCCGACACAGGGATTGATTCCGAGTCTCCTGCATTATAGGCAGATGCTTTACCATCTGAGCCATCAGGGAAGATAAGAAGAGGGATCCATGAAGTGTATACTCCATTCTCTAGTCGTGGGGCATTCCCATGAAGGGAGGAAAGTCCACTCTCTCCTTCCTGGAGCCTCCAGTTTTTCCATGCTCTGGAAATAACTGGAAGGTAAACACAGTTCACACAACAATTGTCTTTACTCAAACTCAAGCCTCCCCTTCCACCAACATTGACCATGACAGTGAACAGTATCCCAAGTGTGCAAACATTGCAGAGGAAAGTACTAAGATGGTCTTGCAAGAGAGTTGCACGTTCGGTGTAGATCCCCCTGGATACTGCCCCTGCCAGGAGCAGCCACTCTCCCAGGGCTCTGACTGTCAGCTTCCCTTCTATATGACTTGGAAGCTGCTAGTGTCAACACGTGAGCAGGAAAAGGCTCTTTAGTCATTTCAAAATCCCTTTTGATTGTAAAGATTAGGTCAGCCCTCAGCTTTGGCCACTGGATTGCTGTGGGTAGAGCCAAATGAACTTGATTTGGTGACAAATTCAGAAGCTAGTGACAGGGAGTCTAGAGGGATATTTTCCTGAAGGTCATGGCCCCAGGAGCCCACGCATGAACACCAGTGGCATTGGGTCCCTTGGTTCCAGCACCAGTCCTGGACTCCCTCCAAGTTTGGCCAACCACCAGAGCTTAACTGGTCTTGCAGTGAAGAAGGAGTTTGGGGGTTTAGAGGAGGAAGACACCTTCAGGTGAGTCACCTGGCTACAAAAACTCTGGCTCTAGGTTTTTCACAATCCTGATCTGGTTAAAGCTAGAGGTCCCACCATCCAAATTTTGGAGACAATAGAAATGGTTTTGGGTGCTGAGGTCCTCCACACCTGGTGCCCCTGCATGGACATCCTATACTTTAGACTCCAGACAAAAATAGCCTAAAACTGGATCCTTCTGTTACAATTTTGCAACTAGATTTCATGTGGAAGGGAGAAGAATTGGATGACATAATTGATGAACAAACCCTGATGTTATATCAGAATCAACCAGTGCCAAGGTCTAAAGTTATGAACCAAGAGGGAAAGCAAAGAACCTATCTAGCTTAACCATAATGAGAAGGATGACACATCTAAGTCTAAGAGTGTGCTTGAGACTATGCATTGTCACACACAGGCATGTCGATCACGGGAGCACCCCTCTTGATCATGTGGGCACCCACCCACCATCACATTCACACCCACCCACATAACCTACCCACCCTCCCCCTGATGATGAGGAAACCCTCCCATGATAAATGCACACCCACCAGTAATCACATGTACTCCCACTTGTGATCACGGTGACCACCCCCCGTGATCATGTGCACAGTCTCCCCTGGTCACATGTGCAGAGATTGGAATGGAAACTGACCCTTTCCAGTCCTGTGGCCATTGTTGAGTTTTTCAAATTTGCTGGCATCTTGAGTGCAGCACTTTAGTAGCATCATCTTTTAGGATCTGAAATAGTTCAGCAGGAATTCCATCACCTCCACTAGCTTTGTTCATAGTAATGCTTCCCAAGACCCACTTGACTTCACACTCCAGGATGTCTGACTCGAGGTGAGTGACCACACCATCATGGTTATCTGGGTCATTAAGACCTTTTTTATATAGTTGGTCTATGAATTCTTGCAACCTCTTTTTAATATCTGATGCTTCTGTTAGGTCCTTACAATTTCTGTCTTTTATTGTACCCATATTTGCATGAAATGTTTGCTTGATATCTCCAGTTTTCTTGAACTGTTTCCCATTCTATTGTTTTCTGATATTCCTTTGCATTGTTTACTTAAGAAGGCTTTCTTATCTCTCCTTCCTATTCTTTGGAACTCTGCATTCAGTTGGGTATCTTTCCCTTTCTCCTTTACCTTTCACTTCAATTCTTTTCCAAGTTATTTGCCTTCTTGAATTTTTTTTTCTAACTAGATTACTGTTTCCTAAATCTTGCTGCATGTGAGACTCATAGAGAGAAGCAGCAATGAGAATTAAAAATACTGATTCTAGGGCCTCTCCCTACTCCTGACCTACTGAATTAGAGTATAGTATGGTGGGTATCTATGGTTTTTTAGAACATCACCAGTAATTCACATACATATATACCGGAGCTCATGAACTGTGGGTTGCATGTCAGTTCAGTCGCTCAGTCATGTCTCTTTGTGACCCCATGGATTGCAGCATGCCAGGCCTCCCTGTCCTTCACAAACTCCCAGAGCTTGCTCAAACTCATGTCCATTGTGTCGGTGATGCCATCCAACCATCTCATCCTCTGTTGTCCCCTTCTCCTCCTGCCTCTAATCTTACCCAGCATCAGGGTCTTTTCCAATGAGTCAGTTCTTCTCATGGTGGCCAAAGGATTGGAATTTCAGCTTCAGCATCAGTCCTTCCAAAGAAAATTCAGGATTGATTTCCTTTAGGATGGACTGGTCGGATCTCCTTGCAGTCCAAGGGACTCTCAAGAGCCTTCTCCAACTCCACAATTCAAAAGCATCAGTTCTTCAGTGCTCAGCTTTCTTTATAGTCCAACTCTCACATACACACATGACTACTGGAAAAACCATAGCTTTGACGAGACAGACCTTTGTCGGTAATGTCTGCTTTTTAATAGACTGTCTAGGTTGGTCATAGTTTTTCTTCCAAGGAGCAAGTCTTTTTATCTCATGGGTACAGTCATCATCTACAGTGATTTTGGAGCCCAAGAATACAAAGTCTCTTAGTTTCCATTGTTTCCCCATCTCTACCATGAACTCATGGGACCAGATGCCACGATCTTAGATTTCTGAATGTTGAGTTTTACACCAGCTTTTTCACTCTCATCAAGAGGCTCTTCAGTTCTTCCTCACTTCCTGCCATAAGGGCGGTGTCATCTGCATATCTGAGGTTATTGATATTTCTGCTGGCAATCTTGATTCCACCTTGTGCTTCATCCAGCATGGCATTTTGTATGGCGTACTCTGCATATAAGTTAAATAAGCAGGGTGACAATATACAGCTTTGACATACTCCTTTCCCAGTTTGGAACCAGTCTGTTGTTTCATGTCTGGTTCTAACTGTTGCTTCTTGACCTGCATACAGATGTCTCAGGAGGCAGGTAAGGTGGTCTGGTATTCCTATCTCTTTCAGAAATTTCCAGTTTTTTGTGATCCATACAGTCGAAGGTTTTGGCGTAGTCAATAAAGTAAGTAAGTAAGTGTTAGTTGCTCAGTCGTGGCTGACTTTTTGAGACCCCATGGACTGCAGCCCACCAGGCTCCTCTGTCTATGAGATTTTCCAGGCAAGGATACTGGAGTGGGTTGCCATTTCCTTCTCCAGGGGATCTTCCCAACCCAGGGATTGAATCTGGGTCTCCTGCACTGCAGACAGATTCTTTACTGACTGAGCTACAAGGAAAGCCCAGTCAATAAATCAGAGGTTAAATAAATAAACCCATCCATTCTCGTGGGTTGCATGAGTAGATGCTAAGATTTGGTACTCTCAGCAAGTAATCCAGGCAGGTGAGATGATGTTTTGCTTATTTTCCTTTCCACAAGCATGGGCAAAAGTTTGCATAAGACTTAAGTGGCTACTCTGTTGCCTGAATAATTAGAATTTTCTGAGGCAAATGGTCATTACATCAGGGAGATACAGTGAGGACAGTCAGGTCTGTAAGGAGCTATTCACCTGTACTAGGTAAAGAGATGGCAGGTGGGAACGTTCCAAAACAAGCCATTCAGCCTGGGTACTGCATCTGAGGGCTGATGTTTCCACTTTTCACTGCCTTTGATGCCCTTTCTAGGCTGGCAACTGCCAAGCCCAAGCTTGAGAAAATGAGCCTATAAACTAGGTCTGTAAGGAGCTATTCACCTGTACTAGGTAAAGAGATGGCAGGTGGGAACGTTCCAAAACAAGCCATTCAGCCTGGGTACTGCACCTGAGGGCTGATGTTTCCACTTTTCACTGCCTTTGATGCCCTTTCTAGGCTGGCAACTGCCAAGCCCAAGCTTGAGAAAATGAGCCTATAAACGCAGCGAAAAAGATCTCTTTCTTCTAGAAAGGATGTGGCAAGAGTTTGATTAGGAGTCCGCTCCCTTTATGGAGGCAAATCAATCTGNTGTTTCCACTTTTCACTGCCTTTGATGCCCTTTCTAGGCTGGCAACTGCCAAGCCCAAGCTTGAGAAAATGAGCCTATAAACGCAGCGAAAAAGATCTCTTTCTTCTAGAAAGGATGTGGCAAGAGTTTGATTAGGAGTCCGCTCCCTTTATGGAGGCAAATCAATCTGATGGAAAGATCACGAACTTTGAAATCCAATGGACCTTGAGTCTCACTCTGGTTCTGCTACATAGTACCTAATTTGACTTCTAGTCACCTCAGTTTTCCTGTATACTGCATGGAATTTGGGGGAAATTGTGGTGCTGAAGAAGATTCTTGAGAGTCCCTTGGACTGCAAGGAGATCAAATCAATCAATCCTAAATGAAATCAACCCTGAATATTCATTGGAAGGACTGACGCTGAAGCTGAAGCTCCAGTACTTTGCCACTTGATGAGATGAGCTGACTCATTGGAAAAGACCCTGATGCTGGGAAAGATTGAGGGAGGAGAAGGGTGTGACAGAGGATGAGATGGTTGGATGGCATCATCGACTCAATGGTTGTGACTTTGAGCAAGCTCCAGGAGATGGTGAAGGACAGGGAAGCCTGGAGTGCTGCAGCCCATGGGGGTGCAAACAGTCAGATATGACTTAGTGACTAAACAACAACCACCCAGTCATTTTGAATCAATATTGTTTCTTAAAACAGAAATAAGTACCTGCTAGAGGTAGAAGCTTGTTCTTATATGAGTATAGAGAAGCCACATCAGCGATGCCTTTTCCCCTACACATGGATAGAATTTCACCTGGTTCACAGATGCTCTTGTGTCAAGCATTTGCTATCAATAAATCTTTAAAGCCAAGATTTCTGGACTGCATGTGAGTTGAATTTGTAAATACCCCTATGATCTGGAAAAAAAAACAAAACAAACAACTACAGACTTTGGGCTACAATAGGAAAGCTAAGAGCAAGAACCAGCAGATTGGGGTCTTCCCAACTTAACAAGAACATACTCCATCTTTACAGGGCTATTTACAAGAGGAAACCCTTAAGAAACATTGATTTGTGCCTTATAATAACATACTTGCTCTGAGCTTTTGGCTCAGATCTTCCACTTAAGTGCTTGGAGACTGGGAAATTCTCTTCTCTGGGCCTCGGCTTCTAAAGTGGTTAAAGCAGGGGACTAAAGTAGACAACATTCTTCTAGCAGTCAAACTTGAAGATTCCATGGGAGTGCCAGAGATAGAACTGGATGGAGACTTATTCTTGGAAGGCAAGCTAGGGCCTTTTCTTCTTTGGAATCTAACATGGTCAGACTATCAATAGATACCTTTCTGCTCTTCCAGTACTATCAAGAGCTCACTGGCCAAGTTTAAGGGAAGGAGTAGGAGGGGGAAGAAGCAGAGAGCAATGCCTGTGTGCTGAGGCTACACCATGTGTTTTGTATTTGCCTAGATTTACACGTGGCCTAAAGCCTGTTTGTTTTGTGCCTGTATTGTTTCAACTTCCATCCATTTCGTTGGTTCTATAAATTGGCTTTAACCCAATTCTCTCTGTTTTGGTCATTAAATTTCAAATTGATTCTGGCTTTGTGTACAATCTCCTTCTTTCTTTAATAACAGAATCGATCTCACTCCCCAAAGTGATGGTCGGAAACCTGAAAGCAGGCTAGTTACTGTTCCCTTCCCTGCATTCAGTTTCCTACCATTTACCTTCCTTTGGATTTGCTCATTACAGCAGTGTCCAGCATCTTGGGCCTCAAATTCCTCTCTGATGGGCGGAGACCTCTTATGTGGAGGGAAGCTGGGTAATTCAGTGCCCCTTGGGAATATGCTGTTAGGATGGTCACAGCAAACAAGCCTGAAATGAGAAATGGAACCAAAGCAGTCTAGTCCTAGCCCAGTGAAGCTCTTCAGTTGGTAAAAGTCTTTGGACACTTGCCAAGACCCGCAATGGTCCCATCTTACCTGAGCATAGAAGGGAGCTGTATCTGAGCAATGACAGCTCATCTGGCCCAGAGATGTGCTGGTAAATGCTTAACAACTGGCTCTGTGGGGGGTGGGGGGAGGGAGAAAGCTCTGATTTGTCACATTTACCATTTTCCATAATGAAAATACTCTCACCATTGCAGGCAAGCTAACAGCATGACATCGCTAAATCTGGAGGTGAAAAAGAGATGAACACAATTGGCCCTTAAGGGAAGTGCAAGGAAACTCCAGTGCCTCACCCAACAGCATCTGTAAGATGGGCTCATGCAGTCCAAAGCTCCCAGACCTGGGTTTTCTGGGAATGGCAAGGACTGGGGAGGAGAGAGTGGTGCTTAAATACTGTCCTGCCTCTCCAACCTGCTCCTTGGAAAAGAAGCATTAGAATTGAGTATAAAATGTCATATACTTTAAACTCCCCTGGAGAAAAACTCAGTGACATCATGTTCCTCCCAACATGTTTTGTTTTTTTTCCCCCTACGCATTAGGTGCATCATGGACTCGATGGACGTGAGTCTGAGTGAACTCCGGGAGATGGTGATGGACAGGGAGGCCTGGCATGCTGCGATTCATGGGGTCACAAAGAGTCGGACATGACTGAGCGACTGAACTGAACTGAACTGACGCATTAGGTCACCTTAAGTTTCATTCATGGGACCCTAGTAGGCTTTTAAACAGACTGCCTTTCTGTTTAAGTCTCTAGAAATGAAACTCCACCATATCCTGATAATGGAGAATCCTTTTTCTGTACCTAAAACCACAGAAATGTGTGGTTGAACATAAATGCTGGAATCTGATTGCATCAAGGGACTGATCATCAAATTGTTTGGCTCACAGTTAATCTAATTCACTTTGGTTACCTCAGTTGTCATATTATCAGATTTATTTATGTGTAGCTATCCAATCACTGTAACGATTATACAATACAAGTGAGAAATGGATTTAAGGGACTAAATCTGATAGACAGAGTGCCTGATGAACTATGGATGGAGGTTCGTGACATTGTACAGGAGACAGGGAGCAAGATCGTCCCCAAGAAAAAGAAATGCAAAAAAGCAAAGTGGCTGTCTGGGAAGGCCTTACAAATAGCTGAGAAAAGAAGAGAAGCCAAAAACAAAGGAGAAAAGGAAAGATATACCCATTTGAATGCAGAGTTCCAAAGAATAGCAAGGAGAGATAAGAAGGCCTTCCTGAGCGATCAATGCAAAGAAATAGAGGAAAACAATAGAATGGGAAAGACTAGAGATCTCTTCAAGAAAATTAGAGATACCAAGGGAACATTTCATGCACAGATGGGCTCAATAAAGGACAGAAATGGTAGGAACCTAACAGAAGCAGAAGATAAGAAGAGGTGGCAAGGATACACAGAAGATCTATACAAAAAAGATCTTCATGACCCAGATAATCATGATGGTGTGATCCCTCACCTAGGGCCAGACATTCTGGAATGCAAAGCCAAGTGGGCCTTAGGAAGCATCACTATGAACAAAGCTAGTGGAGGTGATGGAATTCCAGTTGAGCTATTTCAAATTCTAAAAGATGATGCTGTGAAAATGCTGCCCTCAATATGCCAGGAAAACTCAGCAGTGGCCACAGGACTGGAAAAGGTCAGTTTTCATTCCAATCCCAAAGAAAGGCAATGCCAAAGAATGCTCAAACTACCTCACAATTGCACTCATCTCACACACTAGCAGAATATGTCATGAGAAACGCTCGGTTGGAAGAAGCACAAGCTGGAATCAAGATTGCTGGGAGAAATATCAATAACCTCAAATATACAGATGACACCATCCTTATGGCAGAAAGTGAAGAGGAACTAAAAAGCCTCTTGATGAAAGTGAAACTGGAGCGTGAAAAAGTTGGCTGAAAGCTCAACATTCAGAAAACGAAGATCATGGCATCTGGTCCCATCACTTCATGGGAAATAGATGGGAAAACAGTGGGAAAAGTGGCTGACTTTATTTTTGGGGGCTCCAAAATCACTGCATATGGTGACTGTAGCCATGAAATAAAAAGATGCTTACTCCTTGGAAGGAAAGTTATGACCAACTTAGACAGCATATTCAAAAGCAGAGACATTACTTTGTCAACAAAGAGGATGACAGAGGATGAGATGGTTGGACAGCATCACCCACTTGAATGGACAGGAGTTTGAGCAAGCTCTGGGAGTTGGTGATGGACAAGAAAGCCTGACATGCTGCAGTCCATAGGGTCTCAAAGAGTTGGACACGAATGAGCACCTGAACTGAGCTGAACTGAATTAGTTCTCAGCAAACACTATAATTTGGGCTGTGCTGGGAGTAGAGGGAAGCCCTGAGTATCTGGGGCCATATGTGGTTGATTATTATTTCATAAAGGAGGAAGTGGTGATGGGAAATCCACACCATGGCCCAGACACCAATGACAGTGGAGGTTTACAGAGAAAGTCAATAGTCTACATCGCTTCCTGTTAGAAAGATTCATGTGTCCATGAATGATCTGAAATTGGGTCCCTCTATAAGTAATCATCCAAATCAAGATACTCTTTAGAGTACTCTTTGGTGAATTAAGTCAACAGAAGTGAACTGAACTGTCTTGGGCAAACTAGAGAAGCTAGTTTCCCCGTCCTGGAGATAAAGCTCTCCAAAACTTGATGGTGTGAATTAACAGTTTGAGGGCCCTACTCTAGACCCATGTTGGATCACAGAGTGCCCATAGATGCCCAGAACAGCACGAGGAGGTGATATATCTCCCTGGGCCATGCATAAACCAGGGCATCAGCTGGGGTTTTGTGTTCATATTTTGCAGTATCTTCTCAGATGAAATCGCCAAGTTGATTGCAAAAAGGGAGAACAATTAGCACATTAATTAATTAGAATCTTGTTTTTAATTCTGCTGTGAAGAGTAATGTTTTATTAACTTGAATGAGATCCTAAGCTTACCCTAGCTTTAATTATAGTGTTATTATATAAAAATATTGGCTGGCCCTGGTCCAAGGTGCCAGAGTGTTTAAATTTAAATACTCCAGACATAATTTAAACACATGATAATTTACTCATGGGTACTAATGACCCAAAGGAATTCCACATTGTTTAGTTCAAACAAATGATTATGTTGATAACAGAGCCTGAACTATGCTAATCATATTTTAAAATTCTTGGCCAGGGAGCACGAGTGCCTGTAAAATGGGTGTGTGTGGGGTTGGTTATCTCTGAGCAGTCATGAGAAGCTGCAGCGTAAGGTGTTTGAGACTTGCAACCTTGCAGGGAGCCTGACTTAATTTGAGTTTCTGCTCTGCTAGAAGCCACACTACCTGCCTGATTGTTGGTAAGGGACCATCTCCTCTAAGTTTTCGTTCCTCAGTTGTAAACTGAGCTTGATGACACCCCTATCAGAGGAGTGTTTGGGAGGATTAATGAGCCTGCATATTTAAAGTGCTGGGCACATAGTAGACTCCCCCAAAATGGAGGGGTTTCCCCGGTGGTGCTAGTGGTAAAGAATCCATCTGCCAATATAGGAGACATAAGAGATATGGGTTCGACCCCTGCTTTGGGAAGATCTGCTGGAGGAAGACATGGCAACCCACTCCAGTATTCTTACCTGGAGAATCCCACGGACAGAGAAGCCTGGAGGGCTACAGTCACTGGGGTCACAAAGAGTCGGACATGACTGAGGCGACTTAGCATGCACACATGCATTCCATTTTACATAGACATCTTTTTTGTAGCTGTGTATTCTTGTATGTATTCAGGTTTAGATTTTCCAGGTGTCTGTATCTGACTTTGTATCCATGTACTTACCTGGGTTTGACTCTTGGGTTGGGAAGATCCCCTGGAGAAGGCAATGGCAACCCACTCCTGTATTCTTGCCTGGGAAATCCCATGGGTCCCAAAGAGTCGGATGTGACTTAGCAATCAAACAGCAACGACGACAACGACTTCCCGGGGTATACGGGTGTATATTTTGGTGTTTGGTGATATGTTCTGTGTGTGCGTCTGTGTGAGTGCTGACTGAAGTCTTGTTATGCAGCTGCATGTATGAAGTGAACGTATATACGTGTGAGTGGGAGTCTGTATGTATGAAGGAGATGTGCCATATCTGCATGGATGAATGAATATCACTATGCTTTCTGTACTTCATGATCCCAAGCTAGGCTGTGAAGACCACTTTAAGCATGCCGTTTCCATTTCCAGCAATACCTTAAATTCTTTGGCCTTGATTTCATCCTTGTTTAGGTGGCCCATGCAGTGGAGATGGTTTGGTTATGTTTCTTTCTTTTATGGATTTGTGAATAGTGTGTGTATGTGTGTGTGTGTGGTGTGTCTATGTTAGAATCAATAACTCCTTGGCTCACAATTAGCTGTTTCCTTTCTCCTGATTCCTTTGTTCCTGCTCCTCTCTTCCCTTTCCTTCTTTATTTACAGCCTCACTGGCATTTCACTTCACTAACATCAGGAGAAAAACATCTGAAGCAGGTGGGACAGCAATCCTTGGCTGTGAGACAAATTGTGAACTCATTTCACGTGAGCTCAGATTTGGGCCCCTGTGTGAGGGAGAGGCACATTAGCATCTAAAAGGAAGAATGTACAGGCTGGAGAATCACCAGAGACCAACTGAGAGGCAGGTGTGCAGCTTGGTGGTTTGATCTTAGAATAATCATGCAGTCCTCTCCCCGAAGAGATTGTTCTCACACTGGCCCGTCAGAGCACTTGAAAGTCCTCCATTAGGTCTTGTGTCCAGCCGGGCTTTGCCCTGTGCTGCAGACATAGCTCAGCGGCATGCACGCATGCATGCCCAGTGGTGTCGGATTCTTTGCAACCCTTTGGACCATAGCCCACCAGGCTCCTCTGTTCGTGGGATTCTCCAGGCAAGAATACTGGAGTGGGTTGCCATGCCCTCCTTCAGGGGATCTTCCCAACCCAGGGATCGAACCTGTGTCTCCTGTGTCTCCTGCATTGCAGGTGGGTTCTTTCCCCACTGCGCCATTGGGGAAGCCCAGCTTTGTGGTACCCCTGTAATATTAGAGTGCCAAGGCTCTGTCCCACCAGGTGCACCCATATCCTCCAGTTCTGAAGAGTCTTGGGACCTCCAGAACCATTCTGCTGAAACTTAAATTGTCACCGAGGGAAGGGATGCATCGAGGACAAACAATCCTCACCTTCCTCTTTCTGCCTTTCCTTAATTTCAAGTCAACAGCCTATTATCAAGCATCGACCACCTGAAGTCTCTAGTTGGGTGTGGGGACCAGGCACAAAAAGACCATCTCTTTCCTCTCGCTCTCCTCTCCGCCTTACAATCTTTACCTTAGGCCCTCCTCACTGCTGCTAGGAGCAAAGCAGATCAGATTGACCTATCCTAAACTGCGTCAGTTAACCTTTCCCGTGTGTATTGGCATTTTAAAAGAGGGCCCGGGAACAGATTCACGTTCCTCCCCACGCTTAAGCAGTGCCTTTACGTTTTGTAATTAATCTCTCTGCTAATGGCTGGAAACAATCTCCCATTTTGTCCACAGTGGAGATCATCTGTGTGGTAGAGAGGAAGCATTCTGATTAAATTAACTTGATTTAAGATGTGAATGATATCTGGCTCAATGTGTCTATCTTCCAAAATAAATGTACATTTGGAAAATGCACTTGTTAAAAAGAAATAGCTCTCAAACGGTAGGAGTTTAACAGAAATCTGGGGCCCCTGGTCTTTCTGGGCCTCTCCAGATACAGCATATAAATAATTGATGTTTTCTTTCCCGTGTTCATAATGTACTGATATGAGCACTCAGTTCTTCTGGTGCTCACTTTTATTTTCAACAAAGATCATATCATGTTGTGATAATGCAACATGCCATAGGCTTTCCGTTGACATAAGGGATGCTGGTGAGAGGGTAACAGGCAGGAAAGCTAGAGGCCCCCAAGCAGAGGAAATAGGCTGCAAGTGTCAGATTTTTTTTTATCTCTCTCTTAAGCTGCAGGAGGAAACAAACAAGTGTCAAATTTTTTTCCCTTCTCTATACAAAATTAAAAGGAGGTTTCTTTTAAAATTCTGTGTTGCCATGATGACACCTGGTTCCATCTGAACTTAACTTTCCTCAAACCTTGAGCTAACCAATGTTGCTTTTCTTATGGAAATGCACCCCACCCCAGTACTCTTGCCTGGAAAATCCAATGGACGGAGTAGCCTGGTGGGCTGCAGTCCATGGGGTCGCTAAAAGTCGGACAGACTGAGCGACTTCACTTTCACTTTTCTCTTTCATGCATTGGAGAAGGAAATGGCAACCCACTCCAGTATTCTTGCCTGGAGAATCCCAGGGATGGGGGAGCCTGGTGGACTGCCGTCTATGGGGTCACACAGAGTCGGACACGACTGAAGTGACTTAGCAGCAGCAGGCTATGTTAATGAACTATGTATTTACCTTAGACTCTGTCTTTCTTCAAGTCGGTTCCACTTAAGACTCAGAACTGACAAACCAGTAAGTTTTTCTCATACGAATGTTCTCTTAATCTATGTTAATGAGACTATGCATTTGCTTGGACACTGCCTTTCTTCAAGATTCATGTCAATCATTTTATGGCCCGGGATGACTCACCTTGTGCCAACACTATTTCAAAATGCATGTTGTGGGTGAGGGGCCTGGTGCCACTCTCTGAGTTTTGAGACATTTCCTTTCTCTAATTAGCAGCCTGCTAGTAGGTATATACAGAGAAAGCAATGGCACCCCACTCCAGTACTCTTGTCTGGAAAATCCTATGGACGGAGGAGCCTGGTGGGCTGCAGTCCATGGGGTCGTCAAGAGTCAGACACGACTGAGCGACTTCACTTTCACTTTTCACTTTCATGCATTGGAGACGGAAATGGCAACACACTCCAGTGTTCTTGCCTGGAGAATCCCAGGGACGGGGGAGCCTGGTGGGCTGCCGTCTATGGGGTTGCACAGCATCGGACATGACTGAAGCGACTTAGCAGCAGTAGCAGCAGCAGTAGGTATATAACTTCCTGTTAAAGACTAGAAGGGGGCACTCTTTCTGCCCCCTTCTGATATCTATGTCTGAAGATTTCTCTATCTCGTTTATACTTTAATAAAACTTTATTACACAAAGCTCTGAGCAATCAAGCCTCGCTGGCCACAGATTGAATTCCTCTCCTTTGGAGGCCAAGAATCTTGGCATCTTTCATGGCTCAGCAACAATATTTCACTAGGCTCTACAGAAGGGTGAGAATCACCCTGGAGGTGTGGTGTAGCTATGGCAGGAAATCACCACCACCCTCTCCACAACCACTAAACTGAACCCCAAGACTCCCATAGGAGTCTAGGTTAGTAGAAGTCTAACCTAGTCCCACACGCCTGTGTGCTAAATCCCTGTCTCCTGTACAAGGTCACAAACCTCCATTCATAGTTTATCAGGCACTCTGTATATCAGGTCTAGTCCCTTAAATCTATTTCTCACGTCCACTGCATAGTCATAAGGGATTTGATTTAGGTCATACCTGAATGGTCTAGTGGTTTTCTCCACTTTCTTCAATTTCAGTCTGAACTTGGCAATAAGGTGTTCATGATCTGAGCCACAGTAAGCTCCTGGTCTTGTTTCTGTTGACTGTATAGAGCTTCTCCATCTTTGGATGCAAAGAATATAATCAATCTGATTTCAGTGTCAACCATTTGGTGATGTCCATGTGTAGAGTCTTCTCTTGTGTTGTTGGAAGAGGGTTCTTGCTATGACCAGTGTTCTCTTGGCAGAACTCTATTAGCCTTTGCCCTGCTTCATTCTGTACTCCAAGGCCAAATTTGCCTGTTACTCCAGGTGTTTCTTGACTTCCTACTTTTGCATTCCAGTCCCCTATCATGAAAAGGACATCTTTTATGGGTGTTAGTTCTAGTAGGTCTTGTAGGTCTTCATAGAACTGTTCAACTTCATCTTCTTCAGGATTACTGGTCAGGGCATAGACTTGGATTAACATGATATTGAACGGTTTGCCTTGGAAACAAACAGAGATCATTCTGTTGTTTTTGAGATTGCACCCGAGTACTGCATTTGGACTCTTTTGTTGACTATGATGGCTACTCCATTTCTTCTAAGGGATTCCTGCCCACAGTAGTAAGCATCTGAGTTAAATTCACCCATTCCAGTCCATTTTAGTTCGCTGATTCCTAGAATGTCGATGTTCACTCTTGTCATCTCTTGTTTCACCACTTCCAATTTGCCTTGATTCATGGACCTAACATTCCAGGTTCCTATGCTATGATACAAACACACCAGAACTTAATTTCCCAGCAGTGTTGTCCTCTTCAAAGCAGACATCTTGGGAGTATAGATTCTTAATGAAGCTCAACATACCTTTGAATATTCTCTTCCGATCTAGCCTTCAGAGCCAAAGGTGCAAATTTTCCCCATTCCTTTAAGAGAGAAAGTGTAAATAGCTAGTTGTAATATAAGAAGACTCTTAAAGCTGGAATATGACTCATGGCTTCTTAGCCACCACCTTTGATGATCACTTGGTAAGCTGGCAAGGTGATCACCTACACCAATATGGTAAACAGAACTATCTTACTTAATTAAAAGTGGTGAGACTCATATGGCCTCTGGGATCTTCTCCCAGGTATAACTCTCTTTTCATGCTTATCTTAAGCTGATGGTGTATCATCCTGCCTGAGTGTGCTTGCTTGCAAACGAACTGAATGCAGTTAGATAAAAAAAATCTTCTACTCTCTCTACTGTTTATGAAATAGACTCCATGTGGCCAAATGAATTACATCTAGGTCTTAATGGATAGAGACGAAAGCAGGAGAGCTGTCAGAAGGAACTGGATGATACAAAATTGAATAGATAGAGATCACTGGGTGGTCCTTAGATATAATGGTCATCTGAGTTTAACTCACCCATTCCAGTCCATTTTAGTTCGCTGATTCCTAGAATGTCGATGTTCACTCTTGTCAACTCCTGTTTGACCACTTTCAGTTTGCCTTGATTCATGGACCTAACATTCCAAGTACCTATGCTATGATACAAACACACCAGAACTTAATTCTCCAGCAGTGTTGTCCTCTTCAAAGCAGACATCTTGGGAGTATAGATTCTTAATGAAGCTCAACATAACTTTGAATATTCTCTTCTGATCTAGCCTTCAGAGCCAAAGATACAAATTGTACCCATTCCTTTAAGAAAGAAAGTAGAAATAGCTAGTTGTAATGTAAGAAGACTCTTAAAGCTGGAATATGACTCATGGCTTCTTAGCCACCACCTTTGATGATCACTTGGTAAGCTGGCAAGGTGATCACCTACACCAATATGGTAAACAGAACTATCTTACTTAATTAAAAGTGGTGAGACTCATATGGCCTCTGGGATCTTCTCCCAGGTATAACTCTCTTTTCATGCTTATCTCAAGCTGATGGTGTATCATCCTGCCTGAGTGTGCTTGCTTGCAAATGAACTGAATGCAGTTAGATAAAAAAATCTTCTACTCTCTCTACTGTTTATGAAATAGACTCCATGTGGCCAAATGAATTACATCTGGGTCTTAATGGATAGAGACAAAAGCAGGAGAGCTGTCAGAAGGAACTGGATGATACAAAATTGAATAGATAGAGATCACTGGGTGGTCCAAGATGCCTGATGACTGTTATCCTGAAGCCCATTCAAAGATATATATGAGGTTTATTCTATCAGAGGCTTCAGAGAGATAGACAAGTATGAAAACAAAAAACTGCCATTTGGATGTAACAATGAAAAATATATGGGAAAATTGCACATAATTTGGGATGGAGTTTAGGGTCAGGATCAGGGGTCTCAAATGACAGTGGAAGGGTCCAGATAAATGCTGGAGCTTGTGAATTTTACAATGTGAGTATAAACAGTGCTATTATAAGAACTCATTGCTAAGAAGGGGAAAAGAGATGTCAGCGTGTTAAGTGTCAGCATGTCAAATGTTAGATTTTGTTAGTTAAGAAGTTAGGATGAACCATAATATTTATTAAGCATCTATTATGCTCCAGGTTTTTAAAATATATTGCTTCAGAACAAGCCTATCATCTAGAGATTATTGTACCAATTTATTGATGAGGAAACTGAGGTTCAGAGAGGTAAAGTAACTTGCCCAAAAACATAGCTAGTAGGTGGCAGAGCTAGGATTGAACACAGATTTCACTGACTCCAAAGCTCATGCTCTTCATTAGTATATTGAGCTGTTCTTTAAGAATGGGTGCATCTGATTGTGCACATAGAGAAGAAAGAGCTAGAGGAAAAATGTTTTTTCAATAAAAGCCTAACAGTCTGAAGGAGAAAGACTTAAGAATGTGGGCAGCAATGGGAACCTAGGTTGTTGCTGCCAATGACAGGGAATGTAGGAGGAAGATTTAAGCAGCGTTTTGAACAGAGATTGTAAACTGGTGGCCCATGGGCTAGATCCAGACAGCACATATGTTTTGTTTGGCCAGCACAGTGTTTTCTAAGATATCAAATTTATTTCCAGTATATAAAAATAAAATTTTCACATAAAAGTTCCACATTCCTGCTTCTCTT
>SJYX01017738.1:206104-230710 GCA_006410675.1 Oreotragus oreotragus | reverse complement strand
CACACATACACAAACAAACCAATGAACCCACAGGAACACAAGAAAACTCTGGGAGTTGTTGGGCGTGTTTATTTCTTTGATTGTGGTGATGTCATCATGGATGCTTACATATGTCCAAACTTATTGAATTGTATATATTTACAGTGTATAATTTAAATACATGCCATTTTTTGCATGTCAATTACACCTACAAAAAGCTATGAGAAATATTTTATGAATCCATTCATACGAAGTGTCCAGAATAGGTAACCTGAGAGACAGAACTTATATTACTGGTTGGTTGCCAAAAGATAGCAAAAAGAGTTTGGAGGTATGGAAAATGACTATTATTAATGGATATAAAGTTTCTTTTTGCAGTGATGATAATATTCTAGAATTAGATAGTGTTGGTCAACTCTGTGGATATACACTAAAAGCCACTGAATTATAGATGAGTCAAATGCATGGCATATAAATTATCTCAATAAAACTATTTAAAAATGATTTTATAAAACAGAAATAACCATCTGTACTGTGTTTCCCAAAGTTGGAAAAAGAGAAAACTTAAAGATTTCTGTTCTTTATTGTAACCTTCNCTAGTCAAGGCTATGGTTTTTCCTGTGGTCATGTATGGATGTGAAAGTTGGACTGTGAAGAAAGCTGAGCGCCAAAGAATTGATGCTTTTGAAATGTGGTGTTGGAGAAGACTCTCGAGAGTCCCTTGGACTGCAAGGAGATCCAACCTGTCCATTCTGAAGGAGATCAGCCCTGGGATTTCTTTGGAAGGAATGATGCTAAAGCTGAAACTCCAGTACTTTGACCACCTCCTGCGAAGAGTTGACTAATTGGAAAATACTCTGATGCTGGGAGGGATTGGGGGCAGGAAGAGAAGGGGACGACCGAGGATGAGATGGCTGGATGGCATCACGAACTCGATGGACGTGAGTCTGAGTGAAGTCCGGGAGATGGTGATGGACAGGGAGGCCTGGCGTGCTGCGATTCGTGGGGTCACAAAGAGTCGGACACGACTGAGCAACTGAACTGAACTGAACTGAATGTTCACTGTAGCATTATTCACAATAGCTAAGACATGGAAACAACCCAAGTGTCTATCAATAGATGAATGGATAAAGAAGATGCCATATGCATACACACACACATATATGTTCATATTATTCAGCCTTAAAAAGAAGGAAATCTGACTACTTCTGACAACATGAATGAATCTGAAGGACGTTAGACTAAGTGAAATAAACTGGTCTTGAAGGACAAATACTGCATGATTCCACTTATAAGGGTATATAAAGTCAAACTCATAGTAGCAGAAAATACAGTAATGGTTGCCAGGAGGTGGTGGGTGGAGAAGTGGGGAGTTGTTATTCACTGGGTACAAAGTTTCAGCTACACTAAATAAATAAGTTCTAGAGCTCTGCTGTAGTTAACCATGTGGTATTGTGCACTTCAAAATTTGTTAAGAGGGCAGATCGCACCTTAAGTGTTCTGACCACACATACACAAACAAACCAATGAACCCACAGGAACACAAGAAAACTCTGGGAGTTGTTGAGAGGGTTTATTTCCTTGATTGTGGTGATGCTATCGTGGATGCTTACATATGTCCAAACTTATTAAATTGTATATAATTACAATGTACAATTTAAATATGTACCATTTTTGCATGTCAATTACACCTCCAAAAAGCTATGAGAAATATTTTATGAATCCATTCATACAAAGTGTCCAGAATAGGTAACCTGAGAGACAGAACTTATATTACTGGTTGGTTGCCAAAAGATAGCAAGACGAATTTGGAGGTATGGGAAATGACTATTATTAATGGATATAAAGTTTCTTTTTGCAGTGATGACAATATTCTAGAATTAGATAGTATTGATCAACTCTGTGAATATATACTAAAAGCCATTGAATTATAGATGAGTCAAATGCATGGCATATAAATTATCTCAATAAAACTATTTAAAAATGAGTTTATAAAACAGAAATAACCCTCTGTACTGTGTTTCCCAAAGTTGGAAAAAGAGAAAACTTAAAGATTTCTGTTCTTTATTGTAACCTTCATTCTTCATCTCTTGAAAAAGGCTTTAGACCACTGCCCCTTAGAAATTCAGCTTAAGTTCACAAAGAAGGCTAAAGAGTTTTGCTCAGCATAAAAGTTCCTTTCCAATTGTGTGTCTATCAAAAAAGTCTCCCTGGCTTCAGTGTTCATTTGTATACCTACCTCATCATTTACTCCAGGCCACTCTCCTCAGTGTATCTGGTCTTTTCCTGACTGTTGTTAAAGACAAATATCATTGAACACACACACACACACACACACACACAAAGCCAGCTAACTAACAAACCCAAAACACCTCAGAGAATTCCCAAAGTCTAGCATTAGAAAGGATCTTGAAATGCAGTAATATACTCTAGACAAACTCAGATGGGTAATAGAAAATCTTTTGCATGAACATATCTACAGGAGAACAATTTCATAATTTCTTATTTTTTTTTCTAACTTTATTAGACATTGTAGTTGATTTTTTTTTTGGGGGGGAGGGGGCTGTGCTGTGCAGCTTGTGAGAATTTAACTCCCTGACCAGGAATCAAGACTGGGCCAGTGGCAGTGAGAGGGCAGAGTCTTAACCACTGGATGGCTGGGGGAGTCCCCATAATTCCTTTTCATATGTAGTACAGCCAGTCTCCTTACCTCATCTGGCAGTTTCCTCTATTGTGAAATCTAAACTGAATCCTGGGAATCCTCAGAGAGAAAAAAGCATTATGAATCTAAAAAAAGGAAGTGGGGTGGAGAAAAGAATGGCTATTTTGTGGGGGTGGAAGTACTAGCTTTTACTGAAGACTTTATAAACAGCGGTAAACAGGCAGACAGCACTTCAACTCTAAGACCATTACCCTAGCTATGATAAAAAGCCTTTCTATTGATGTGGAGAAAAATGACTTTAAAGTGGAAACTCCCTAGGCAATTAATTCCTAGTTCTATCTAAGACTTTCCTTTCTGAATTTGAAACTGAATGATTTCCTTCTGTGGTTTTATCAATGGGCCAGAGGTCTGATAAAATTGCTTCCTTCCTGCACTTGGAACTATGCCATCTCTCTTGGAAAAAGTGATGTACCTGCCTTTCTGGCCTGGCTCAGGACTCAGTGGAACAAGAGGCAGAGGTGTGTGGCCAAAAAGTGCAAAGGCAGACCAACGTGACTAGTCCAGGGATGGACCAGAACGGATTTGACTTGAGTCCTCTCTCTCTGTCTCTGTGAATGTTCATCAGCTTGCCTATCACTTTGCTTTGTCCAGTTAGTCTGTGAGTTGAATCAAGAGCATAGTTTGGAAGTACCATGGTTTATGCATGATTCTGGGTTTTCTCTTGTTGGCATTGTCATTAATACAGTTTTAGAAAATTTAGTCAGCTGAGTAAACCCCATGGCAGGAGATAGCCATTATGTGGAACTCTTGAAGGTAAGTGCTCCTGACAATTTGAGCAACAAGGTAAAAAGTAAAACTCACTTCCGTTGGCTTTGCTCTCTCTTCCCTCGAACCAATTTAAGAAAATCACAAGGTGACCTTTCAGCTTTGGCAAATATCCCTGGTGACCTGATAGTGCTATCCTCACACCCAAGATCAACCTTTCCCAGAAGAAGAATAGGGAAGTCTCCTATCCCCCAATTTCCTTATCTACCATCATACTCACTATTCTGCCACATGCAGGCTATTCCTTCAGTTCAACCATTACGAAAATGCAGCAATTACACAAGGGAAGAGTGATACATTAAGCCACCAACTACATTTCATTTGCTAGATGGCAGAAGGGAAAGCAGTTCCCTGAGGGATTAGGATATTTACTATTGAATAGTAGAGGGATCTTGAGCCAGGAGGCTGGATAGAGGGAATCAGGATCAAGGAGAATGATGGTGCTGAAAGGACAGGTAGAAGGAGGCCAAAGACAATCCCTGCTGTCCAGGAGATGAGCTCAGAGGAGAATCTTCACAAAGGGACCCTTCAGCATTCCTGGCTCGCCTGAGAGAACTGAGTGAAACAATTACAGAGAATAGGATGGCAGCAGGAGATTTGGCAGCAAAAGAGATCTACTTGCAATGTGGCAACTTTGTCAGCCACTAAAAGGTAGCTGAGAGCTAGATTTTAACCACAAAAGGATTTGACATGTCTTGCCGTTTGTAGATATGTGGGTTTGGTTACCCCAAAAAATGAGTCTGGAGAGAGAGTTGGGAGAATGAACAAGAATAAAGGTGCGGTGCCAAAGTTCACTGCAGTACTATCAACAACAGTCAAGACATGCGAAGCAACCTAAATGTCCATCGACAGTGTGTGCATGCATGCTAAGTCACTTCAGTCATGTCTGACTCTTTTCAACCCCATGGACTGTAGCCCGCCAGGCTCCTCTGTCTGGATTCTCTAGGCAAGAATACTGGACTGGGTTGCTGTGCCCTTCTCCAGGGATATTCCCCACCCAGGGATCAAACCTTTGTCTCTTACATCTCCTGCATTGGCAAGCAGGTTCTTTACCTCTAGCACCACCTGGAAGCCCATGGTGTATATATAACAATAGAATATTACCCAGCTGCTAAAAAGAAGGAAATAATCCTATTGGCAGCAACATGGATGAACCTAGAGATTGTTATACTGAGTGAAGTCAGACAGCAAAGGAGAAATATCATATGACATCCTTATATGTGAAATCTGAAAGGAAATGATGCAAATGAACTCACAAAAGAGAAACTCACAGAGTTAGAGAATGAACTTGTGGTTGCCAGTGGGGAGGAATGAGGGGAAGGGCTTAGTAAGGGAGTTTGGGATGGACATGTACACACTGCTATATTTAACATGGATACCAACCAGAACCTACTGTATAGCACATGGAACTCTGCTCAATGTTATGTGGCACCCTGGATGGGAGGGAGACTTCCGGGAGAATGGACACATGTATACCAATGGCTGAGTTCCTTGCTGTTCACCTGAAACTATTACAACACTGTTAGTCAGCTATACACCAATACAAAGTTAAAGATTTAAGATAAAAAAGAATAAAGGTGTCGTGAATGTGAATGGGGAGTGGGGAGGCTGGGAGAATGACAGCCTCCATGACATTAAAGTGCTTGTCTGGGGCTCTCTGAGAAATGCCTTGCTGATTTCTTTTCCTCCCTTGTACTTCCCTTCTTTCCTCTCCCTTATTTGTCTCCTCTCTTGCTCCCATTCTCCTGGGAAATCCTGCCTCTCCCTGCCTTTTCCCCGACTGCGTTTTAAGGGTGTCAGCGGGCCTCTGTAGTCTTCCTTTGGCTCTGGCTTGTCTCGGTCCCAGCTGGTGTCCCTCAGAACCAAGAGGCTGCTGGCAGACACTGTTTTCACAAATTTAGTCACATATTGGGCCCAAAGTCTACATACATGGTGTTAATTATCAGCTCATCAATTAAGGGTGAGCAGCTGTATGCTTTGTGTGTTTTTCCAGAGCTGCACAGGGAGGCCTAGTAGCTGCTCACTGGTTTGGGCTCTGCTTCCCAGTGGAGCAGGAGGGAATAATTTGCTTTGGCTGTGGGTGACCTGTTACAATAGAATTTCTCTGTTTCTCCTTGGCGTCCAGACTATTCCCTATTACCCCATCTGATATTCTGTAAGAACTTCCCCTGCACAGGGTGGAGCTTTGATAGCAACCCAAACAAAGAAGATGGAATAGAGACGCAGACCTAGAGAATGGCTTGTGGACACAATGGGGGAAGGAGAGGGTGGGACACACTGAGAGAATAGGACTGACATATATACACTACCATGTGTAAAACAGATAGCTAGTGGGAAGCTGCTGCATAGCACAGGGAGCCCAGCTTGGTGCTCTCTGGTGACCTAGAGGGTTGGGAGGGAGGCTCAAGAGGGAGGGGCCATATGTATACTTAGAGCTGATTCATATTGTTGTATAGCAGAAATCGACACAACATTGTAAAGCAGTTATATGCCAGTTAAAAAAAGTATACATGAATAACTTAAAAGGAATGGGTCTAGATTTAAGAAAAAGGAGAGCACCGAAGGAATCTCATCTTACCCAGCAGTCCTTCGTCCTTTCTCAACAGCAACCTCCTTCTCCCACTTCCCATCATACTAGGCGGGTGTGGGATGTGGGTGAGGTGGCGTTTTTGTACTAGGAGTTACCTCCTATAGATTATGGAAGGTTAGGAGAACCATGTCTTTCTTTGCACCCAAAGGGCCACTGAGAAGGGAATGTAGGAAGCAATACTCTCTGTCTCTAGCCATTTTCCTCCCCTCCTGGAGACTGGAGTAATAAGTAGAAAACACTGTCATAGATGTTTCTAAAGTCAGGTATTTCCCAGAGGCTCAAAGGCACTCTGAGTTCCAGGCTCAGTTGGCTTCTTTCACCTAGGGTTCTGCTGCTTCTGAAGCGCACATCTGGAGGAATAGAAGGACAGGACCAAGGAGTCTGTTGGCCTCCTTGAACTATGCAGAGTATTAATGGTTAAAGAAGTCAGAAAGAGGTAGTACCTGAGGGTGAAGAGTAAGAGGCCATTCTGAGAGTTCTTCAGAAAGTTTAGTGGTCTCCAAATTCTACATATACTACTTCAGCCTCCTGTGCATATGATAGATGCTCATGGAATACTTACTGACTTGAAAGGAAAATGAAGTCACATTCTTTGAAGCCACTGGCTAGCTTCCATTAAGCCCACATAGATTTTTTTCTTGGAGACAGGCTAGTAACATATCCTGTACCGATCTTCAGGACTTTTCAAATCATTGTATTGGAGCTACAACCATGATACATGTTGGGAAAAAAACCCTTTTGACAAAAGCCAGCACCATCTGTAACATGCATTAAATTTAAGTAACTGATGGAGGGTTTGAGATTCATCGAGGTGAAGTGACTTATTGAGCTTCTATAGTAGGATGAGGAGGAAGGTAAGAACATAAAACAAATATTCTAATTCTTCTTCTACTAGAGAATAATTTCATTCCCCTGGTTACAATGGTCACAAAGGAAATTCCACTGTTTGATAGTTCTGCTTACTAGTAACATAAAGGTGATCAGTTCACCATAAGCAGGATGCAGCCCTGAAATTAAAAGAATACATTTGAATCACTTCTAATGAGGTGGATGAAACTGGAGCCAATTATACAGAGCTAAGTAAGCCAGAAAGAAAAACACCAATACAGTATACTAATACATATATATGGAATTTAGAAAGATGGTAACGATAACCCTGTATGAGAGACAGCAAAAGAGACACAGATGTATGGAACAGTCTTTTGGACTCTGTGGGAGAGGGAAAGGGTGGGATGATTTGAGAGAATGGCATTGAAACATGTATAATATCATATAAGAAATGAATCACCAGTCTAGGTTTGATGTAGGATACAGGATGCTTGTGGCTGGTGCACTGGGAGATGGTATGGTGAGGGAGGTGGGAGGGGGGTTCAGGATTGGGAACACATGTACACCTGTGGCAGATTCATGTTGATGCATGGCAAAAACAATACAGTATTGTAAAGTAAAATAAAGTAAAATTAAAAAAGGAAGGGAAGTGCCATAGAGCTAGAGAAGAAGCTAAAAAATAAAAATAAAAAAATAAAAGACACTTGCTCCTTAGAAGAAAAGCTATGACAAACCTAGACAGCGTATTCAAAAACAGAGACATTACTTTGCCAACAAAGGTCCATCTAATCAAAGCTATAGTTCTTCGTGTAGTCATGTATGGATGTGAGAGCTGGACAATAAAAAGACTGAGTACTGAAGAACTGATGCTTTTGAACTGTGGTGCTGGAGAAGTCTCTTGAGAGTCCCTTAGACAGCAAGGAGATCAAACCAGTCAATCCTAAAGGAAATCAACCCTGAATATTTATTGGAAGGACTGATGCTGAAGCTGAAACTCCAATACTTTGGCCACATGATGCGACTGGAAAAGACCCTGATGCTGGGAAAGTCTGAGGGCAGGAGGAGAAGGAGGTGGCAAAGGATGAGATGGTTGGATGGTATCATCGACTCAGTGGACATGAGTCTCCCAGAAAACTCTGGGAGACAGTGAAAGACAGGGAAACCTGGCATGCTGCAGTCCATGGGGTTGCAAAGAGCTGGACACGACTGAGAGACTGAACAACAAAGGAATAGGGAAGTAGCATTATGGTGACTCATCAGATGCAAGATGCCCACTCCCCAGCCATGACTAAGTTGTATTTCCAAGAACTTCATATAGAATGTGACAATGCTAACTTCGCATATGTTTATGATTAAGGTCCTGCAACATCTCATCTCTTATGTATTTCCACAGCACATTTCCCTTTGAATACAAGCATCTTTTTCATTTTATAAAATGCTAAGTACTATAATGGTTCCTTTTGCACATTCATTTTCTTTCTGAAAACAATTTTTTCACATATGAACCACTTTTTGTAACACAGGTTACATCTGCATTGCACGGGAAGAATGTTCTTTGTCAATTAATGATGCTCGGTCAGTTGGATATCCATAGAGTAAAAAAAAAAAAAAAAAGTGACTCAACTTCTATTTTGCATATACACAAAATTTCATCCCATGTGGGTTGATAAAATAGCATATTCATGATCTTGTGGCTAGGCAATAAACATGTAGAGTAGCTGTTTTAATACCCATGTCTACTAATTCTCTTGGCTGTGCATTTTGGGGACTATTTATATTGATTGATTTTTCTGCTCATTATGAGTTGTATTTTCCGTTTCTTTGCAGGCTTGGTACTTTTTGACAAGATGCCAGACACTTTTACATGGTTGGCTGCTGGATTTTTTTTTTAATTCCCCTTTTTAAAGCTTTGTTTTAAGACACAAATTGAGACACTTGGAAACAGTTTGATCATTTTGAGGTTTGCTTTTAAGAGTTTTTAGATTATACCAAAAGCTACCAAAATATTTTAGTCTAGGGTTAAATTTGTCCTCTCTACTGAGATAATATTCTTTTGTGTACTTTATCTGATGTCCCAGTCATTAAGAGATTTCTTTACTTTGGCTTTTAGGAATGTGAACTCTTAACAGTTCTGTTTGAGCTCCAAGAATTGTTCTGCCTGTTCCTTTCTGATGGTCTGAGGGTAGTTTCCTCATAACACATGCTCCGAACCCACTGGAAAATTGGAAAGGGTGGCATCTGCATGTTGCCATAGCTCTCACTCTGTGTATACTCCTCCTACTGTGCCCTGCATATTCTAACACCTTGGTCTCCTGAAATCCTTCACTCTATCTCCTCAGCTTAATGAGAATACCAGACTCTTTCCAGTTTCGCGCTTCCTGCATTATGTGCTGGAAACTCTTTCCCAGAAGTAAGCTAGGGCAATAAACAGGTGGTCAGAAGGAAGCCTTCAAACGCCTCAAGGCCAGGCATATAACCCAGATGTGTATAAGAGACAGGTGTATACTCCTCCTATTACTGTGCCCTGCATATTCTAACACCTTGGTCTCCTGAAATCCTTCACTCTATCTCCTCAGCTTAATGAGAATACCAGACTCTTTCCAGTTTCGCGCTTCCTGCATTATGTGCTGGAAACTCTTTCCCAGAAGTAAGCTAGGGCAAATCATAGGGCTCACCTTGAGTGTTTCCCTTCTCTCAGGGATCCTGTGAGGTCTTGCTGTCCAATGTTTATAAAGCATTGTTTTGTATATTTGTCTTTTTTCCAGTTTTGTTTAGAAATAATTAACGTTTATTACTGTGTAAGTTGAAGGCACAGAGCATGATGGTTTGATATACATATATTGTGAAATACTTACCATGATAGGTTCAGCAAACATCCATCTTATAAAGATACAGTAAAGAGGAAAGAAAAAAAAAAACTTTTTGCTTATCATGAGAAATAAGGACTTACTTTCTTAACTTTCCTATATATCATATAGCAGTGTTAACTATAGTTATCAGATTGTATATTACAATCCCATTCTGTGCTGTGCTTAGTCCCTCAGTCATGTCCAACTCATTGCAACTCCATGGACTGTAACCCACCAGGCTCCTCTGTCCATGGGGATTTTCCAGGCAAGAACACTGGAGTGGGTTGCCATGCCCTCCTCCTGGGGATCTTCCCAACCCAGGGATCGAACCCAGGTCTCCTTCATTGCAAGCAGATTCTTTACCATCTGAGATACTGGGGAAGCTCATATTATATCCCTAGTACTTATATATTTTGCAACTAGAAGTTTGGACCTTTTGACCACTTCCTCCAATTCCGCCTCCATCTCTAATAATCAAAACTCTGATCTCTTTTTCTATGAGTTTTTTAAAAAGACTTCACATGTAAATAAGGTCATAAACTATTTATCATTTTCTGTCTGACATTTCATTTAGTATAATGCCTTCAAGATCCATCCATATTGTTGCAAATGATAATATTTCATTCCTTTTGTGGCTAAGTAATATTCCACTGTGTGTGTGTATATTTTTTAGATCATAACTTCTTTATTCATTCATCTATTGATAGGTATTTAAATTGCTTCCACATCTTGGTTATTATAAATAATACCACTATGAATATTGGGGTACAGATATATTTTTTTAGCTTGTGTTTTCCTTTGGATATGTTCCAGAAGTAGAATTGCTCAGTCACATGGTAGTTTTATTTTTAATTTTTGAGGGCCTTCCATACTATTTTTCGTAGTGTCTATACCAATTTACAATCCCACCAGCTTTGCACAAGAATTCTCTTTTTGCCACATCCACACCAGCATCTTTTGTTGATGATGGCCAATCGAACAAATGTGAATTTTTAATTTGATTTTAATTTGCATTTCCTTAATGATTAGTGATGTTGAACATCTTTCCACATATCTGTTGGCCTCTCCTATATCTTTTTTGGAATAATGTCTATTACAGTCCTTTGCCCATTTTTAAATAGGGCTATTTGTTTTTCTGCTATTGAGTTGTGTGAGTTCTTTAATGTTTTATAATGTTTTAACCTCTCATCATATGTATGATTTACAAATATTTTCATCATCCCATAAGTTTTTTTTTTATTTTATTGATGGCTTCTTTTGCTGTGAAGAGGCTTTTTAGTTTGAGGTAGTCCCACTTGCTTATCTTTTTATTTTGTTGTTAGTGCTTTATGTGTCATATCCAGAAAACCATTACCAAGATTCATGTCAAGGAGATTTATTCCAATGTTTTCTTCTAGATGTTTTATGATTTCAGGTCTTACATACAGGTTTTTCATCCATTTTGAGTTAGTATTTACGAGAGATATCAGGTATAAGGCATGTGTTCAGCTTCATTCTTTCTTTTTTATTGAAATGTAGTTGATTTACAATATGGTATTAGTTTCTGGTGTATAGCAAAGGGATTCGGTTATATATATGTCATGTATATAATATATATGTATATATTCTTTTCCATGGTGTTTTATTACAGGATTTTTTTTTTTTGCAGTTCAATAACTTTATTGGTTAGTCAGCAGTTAGTTCTCAACCACACTGACTGTCTGTAGATCTTCAAAGGTGGTGACAGGCATGTAGGTAACCAACGTGTAGAGCTTGTTTGGCAAGTTTTCATCTTCATTACGTTTTCTGAACAACTGCACATGGATCCGGTATGCAACATTCCTTATTCCTTTGGCCCAGATGGCTTTGTTGAGTCTGGTGTCGATGTGCACATCTGGAGTTCCCATCTTCTTCATGGCAAATTTCCAAATTTCCTTGAGTGCCCTAGGGGCATGCTTCTTAAAACCCACTCCATGGATGTGCTTCTGAATGTTGATAGTGTATTCTCTGATCACCATCTCATTGATGGCAGACCGGCCCTTCTTCTTGCTGCCTTTTTTTGTGGGAGCCATCTAAACAAATCAAGGTGACAAGGACGCTCAGGGTGAGTGTGTCAAACCTAAGTCAAGGCCTCCCTCCTGGCCCGGCCTCACACAGCCACTCTTAGGATGGTTTCTGGGCACCTATTACAGGATATTGAATATAGTTCCCTGTGCTATACAGTAGGACCTTGTTGTTTATCCATTCTATATACACCAGTTTGCCTCTGCTAAACCCAAACTCCCAATCCAGCCCTCCCCTCCCCCTTCCTCACCATGGCAACCACAAGCCTCTTCTCTATGTCTGTGAGTCTCTTCCTGTTTCATAGATAAGTTCATTTGCATCATATTTAGATGCCACATATAAGTGATATCATATGGCATTTGCCTTTCTCTTTCTAACTTCACTTAATATACTGATCTCTAGGTCCATATTTGTAGCTGCAAATGGCATTATTTCATTCTTTTTATGGCTGAGTAATATTTTATTATATCTATATATATGCATACACACACACACACACATACCAAATCTTCTGTTAATGGACATTTACATTGATATCTTGGCTATTGTAAACAGTGCTGCTATGAACACAGGTGTAAGGCTCGGAGAACCGCACTCTGAAAAGGACACTCAGGGACAACCTCTAGTGGACTGACAAAGTTTATTATCTAACTGCGCAGTTTTATAATTCTCAGGGAATAGAGCATAAGGCCGGGGAAGGCAGTGGCACCCCACCCCAGTACTCTTGCCTGGAAAATCCAATGCACGGAGGAGCCTGGTGGGCTGCAGTCCATGGGGTCGCTAACAGTCGGACAGACTGAGCGACTTCACTTTCACTTTTCACTTTCATGCATTGGAGAAGGAAATGGTGACCCACTCCAGCGTTCTTGCCTGGAGAATCCCAGGGATGGGGGAGCCTGGGAGGCTGCCGTCTATGGGGTCACACAGAGTCGGACATGACTGAAGTGACTTAGCAGCAGCAGCAGCAGCAGCAGCAGAGCATAAGGCAGACTTGCACGTAGCCATTCCAGATAAACATTAAAGCATTCAAGCATAAAATACAGTTCCCATTGCCCAAGACATAACATAGCTTTGGTGAAACTCTAAAGGGAGCCTTATCATGAAACAACAGTCCTTGCTCTCAGAAACAGGTGGTCAGAAGGAAGCCTTCAAACGCCTCAAGACCAGGCATATAACCCTTCATTATCCGTTCCCAGCCTTGGGCACTCGGTGAACACTCATAACCCTTTGTTATGCTCGTTCTAGCTTCCAACCTTTGTCATGAGTGGAGCAAATACATTTTCAGTATTTGCTCAAAGCCTTCCAGCTCCTCCACACACAGGGGTGCATGCATCTTTTGGAATGATAGCTTTATCTGGATATATGCCCAGGAGTGGGATTGCTGGATCATATGGTAACTTTATTTTCTTTTTTTTAAGGAACCTCCATACTATTCTTCATAGTGACTGTACAAATTTATATTTCCACTAACTGTGTAGGAAGATTCCCTTTTCTCCAGACCCTTTCCAGCGTTTCTTATTTGTAGATGTTTTAATAATGGCCATTCTCATTGGAAAAGACCTGGATGCTAGGAAATATTGAAGTTGGGAAGAGAAGAGGATGACAGAGGATGAGATGGTTGGATGGCATCACCAACTTGATGAACATGAGTTTGAGCAAGCTCCAGGAGTTGGTGATGGACAGGGAAGCCTGGCATGCTGTGGCCCATGGGGTTGCAAAGAGTCAGAAATGACTGAGTGACTGAATTGAACTGACTGATTCGGACTGGTATGAAATGATACCTCATTGTAGTTTTCATGTGCATTTCTCTAATAATTACCATTTTCATTCTAAATAGAAATTAGTTTAGTACCATTCATTACAGATACTGTCTTTTCTTCTTTGTAGGTTCTTGGTTCCCTAGTTGACTGTATATGTTTGGGTTTATTCTGAGCTCTCAATTCTGTTCCATTGGTCTATTGAAATGGAAACCCACTCCAGTACTCTTGCCTGGAAAATCCCATGGGAGGACCCTGGTAGGCTACAGTCCATGGGGTCGCAAAGAGTTGGACACGACTGAGCAACTTCACTTCACTTCATACTATTTTGATGGCTATAGCCTTATAGTATAGCTTGAAATCAAGAACTATGGTTGATTGTCTGTGATGTCTCCTGCTTTATTCCTCTTTATTAGAATTTCTTTGACTATGAGTCTTTTCTGGCTCTGTATAAATTTTAGGACTGTTTTTTCTATTGCTATAAATAACACCATTGTAATTTTGATAGGGATTGCACTGGGTCTACAGATAGCTTTTGGTATTATTGACATTTTAGCAATATTAATTCTTCCAATCCATGAATATAGGATACATTTCCATTTGTTTGTGCCTTCTTCAATTTCCTTCATCAATGTCTTACAGTTTTCAGAATATAAATCTTTAATCTCCTTAATTAAATTTATTCCAAAAGGTTTTTAAAAAATACTATTGTAAATAGGATTGATTTCTTTATTTCTTTTTCAGAAAAGTCATTAGTATATACAAATGCTACCAATTTTTGTATGTTGATTTTGTATCCTGCAAACTGACTGAATTCATTGATCAAATATGTTTTTTGGCTGAACTTTTAGGATTTTCTATGTATAAAATCATGTCATTTGCAAATAGAGACAATGTTACATTTTCTTTTTCAATTCTACTATCTTTTTATTTTTTTCTTACCTGATTGCTCTAGCTAAGACTTCTAGTAATTTGTTGATTAGAAATGATAGAGTGGGCACCACTGTCTTGTTCCTAATCTTAGACAGGTCTGCATATTACTAATACAAAGCCCACTCAGTTCGCCATAAGCAGGAATAGGGAAGTAGCTTTTTGGTGACTGATCAGATGTAACATGCTTGCCTCCAATCCACCCTCCTCAACTAAATTATATTTCATACAGAACTGTAACAATGCTAAATATACTAATGCTTTATGTATGTTCTTGATTAGAATCCTGCAACATTTCATCTGTTACATTTCCATGGTACATTTCCCTTTGAATACAAGTATCTTTTTCATTTTATGAAATGCCAGGTACTACAATGGTTCTTGCGCATTTGTTTTCTTTCTTAAAAATATTTTTTAAAAGTTTTCTTTCATTGATTTATAGAAGCATGCTTTACTTTTAATAACACTGTATCTAAGCCGTTGCTAGCCAGGCCTTAATTATGTTCCTGCTTTCTGTCTCCCCTTTCTTTTCTCCTGTCTTTTTCTTCCTACTTTGTAATTATAAATAGTGTAAAGTTCAACTTGACTGGCTTGCATTTAGGACTTTCCCCAAAGGCCTTAACAGAGGACCTGGGGATGAGCCAGTATTTCACAAGTTTGGTTTGGTTATGTACCTTAGAGGTTTCCCTACTTTCCAGTCTGCCAAGTTAGCTTAACAATCTTCCCAAAATCACTTCTGCTGTGCTCTGCCCCTTGGACTTCCAGGGAATCTATTCAATTGGGCCCTTGTCTTCTAAGAGGCCCAGGTATGCTAGTATCTAAGGGCGTAGCTAAACAAACCCAGTAGGGAATGGGGAGCTGCCTGTGTTACCACTATTAGAAGAGTCATTCTTCTCATCCATCTTTCACCACAATTCCCAGCAAAGACGTTAAGCACTTGGTTTCAAAGGAAAAGACACATTCCCCTGACTCCTGTGGCTCCTGTGCTGTGAGCACCAGTGACACGCTCAACCAACAGGCACACAAATATAAATGACATGCCTAGGAAATGCTAAAGGGGCAGCACTGAACAGTGGTGTGTGTGTGTGTGTGTGTGTGTGTGTGTGTGTGTGTGTTTCAAAGCTACCTAAGTTGAGGCAATGTTTTCTAGGCTTTTCTCCTTTCCAAAAAATGTAGGGAAAAGATGACTATAAATTAAATGGTACTAATAGACAGTACCTTTCCAAGCCCATGGCTTTATGCTTCCTCTTTCTCCATCCCCCTTTTTGAAAATTAATTAATTAATTAATTTTTAATTTTACTTTATAATACTGTATTGGTTTTGCCATACATTAACATGAATCTGCCACAGGCATACATGAGTTCCCAATCCTGAACCCGCCCCTCCCATCTCTCTCCCTATATCATCTCTCTGGGTCATCCCAGTGCACCATCCCCCAGCATCCTGTATTAAAATCCCCTAACTGTTTTTAAATGGAGAAGAAAGTCCTGTAGTAAAGCTGTGTACAGCCATACTTTTATTTAGCAGAGGAAAAACATAACCATCTTACACATGCTGTCCCTTCACTCCTCAGTTCAGTCACTCAAGTCATGTCTGACTCTTTGCGACCTCATGGACTGCAGCACGCCCAGGCCTCCCTGTCCATTACCAACTCCTGGAGCTTACTCAAACTCACGTCCATTGAGTCGGTGATACCATCCAACCACCTCGTCCTCTGTTGTCCCCTTCTCCTCCTGCTTTCAATCTTTCCTAGCAGCAGGGTCTTTTCAAATGAGTCAGTTCTTCACATCAGGTGGCCAAAGGATTGGAGTTTCAGCTTCAGCATNCGTCCATTGAGTCGGTGATACCATCCAACCACCTCGTCCTCTGTTGTCCCCTTCTCCTCCTGCTTTCAATCTTTCCTAGCAGCAGGGTCTTTTCAAATGAGTCAGTTCTTCACATCAGGTGGCCAAAGGATTGGAGTTTCAGCTTCAGCATCAGAACTTCCAATGAATTCAGGACTGTTTTCCTTTTGAATTGACTAATTTGATCTTCTTGCAGTCCAAGGGACTCTCAAGAGTTTTTTCTCCAATACCACAGTTCAAAAGCATCAGTTTTTCAGTGCTCAGCTTTATAGTTCAACTCTCACATCCATACATGACTACTGGAAAAACCCTTCACTCTTACCTTTGTTTTATTTCTTCCTCCTTCCAGTGTTCTTTCCAGCCCCTTTCTTAAGGAGATAAATCTGAGCTCTCGCCATCTCTCCTCTGTCTTCCTCTGTCTTATTAACCCCTAAAAACGTTTCTTTTGAAGATTATAACTGGAGAGAAAGAGAGAGTAAAGGAGGACAGAGGAAGGAAAAAAGAAGGGAGAGGAAACAAGACAAGGGTGGATGAGGGCTTTATGGAAAAACAGCTATTTCTCCACGTCCTAGCATACAGATTCTCTGACTTCCCTTTATTTTCAGAGAAACTAACAGTAATAGGTACCATACAATGAATACTTATGTGCAAGTGCTTTCAATACATTATCACATTTAATTCTTATAACTGTTCAAGCTAGCACCACTGATTGCACCCATTTTACAGATGAGAAAACAGAGGTTCAGGAAGATTAATCAAGTGGAACCCGATAGTTGGGGTCTAAATACTGACTCTGCTATCTACTAGTTAAGTAAACTTGGGCATGTTGCTTACCTCTCTGTGCCCTGCCTATCACAATTTCTCTCATCTAGAAAGGTACATAGTCTGTATCCCATTTGCTAGGAGTTTGTACTTTACTCAACTGTTAAACTTATAGGTACCAATTTGTTGATTGGATCTTCCTTCTCCTCCCATGGGTTTGATGCATTTAGCCAAGGATCTTAGGAGGACTTGGTTGGTGAGCAGTTCTGGCCAACTATTTGCTGAACAATTAAACAAAAAAACAAACACACTTACTTTGTGTTGGCTATTCCAAATTCCAAGGTTATAGCTGTGAACAAGAAGACATGGTCCTTGTTCTCATGGAACTTTCATTCTAGTGGTGGAGGCAGGCATCAATCACATTATCATATAAGTAAATGCATACTTGCAACTGTCATAAGTGCTACCGTGGATCCAGTGGGTAAGATCATGAAACTATTAATAAGGAAGGCAGGGAAAACACCTGCAAAGAAGTGATGATGGAGGTAAGATCTGGAAAGAGATGGAGAGTTAATTCTCAAGAAGAGAGAAAGAACTTGCTAGAAAAGGAAATAGCTTGCCCCTTGTGGCAGGAGAGAGTGATGCAAATATGATGAACTGAAGGCAGATGAGTCTGACCAGAGTGCAAGAAATGAGCCATGTGTGGTAGGGAATAGTCAACACGTCAGTCCAGCAGGCACTGTTTTTGAGCACACGAACATGTGTGGTACTCTTCCATCATCCTTTATAAGCATGGTTATGGCACATCAGAGATTTTCCAGGGCAGTAATGAATTTAAACATTCCATTGTATTGTTGCTGTAAGTACATTCACAGTGTTATTAGTTCATGTATTCTAATTTATAGTCTAAAGAATATGGCAGCTGTATGCATTCTCAGTTTCCTGAACCATGTCTGTTTTGTAGGAAAATGATTTGGCCACAAGAAGTTTCCAAATAGTGGAAGAGGATTAGGGTTAATATACCATGAAGGACGCATTTACAGTAGGGTGGGGGCACTGGCTAGGCATCTTTCTCCATGATGTCTCATCACTTTCTGATCCCCTTTTCTGTTCCAACCCCTCACTACCTTGTGGGCTGAGGCACTGGTCAGGTGGGCCAGTTCTAAACTAGAGTTTCCAGGGACAGGAGGTTTAATTGGCCAGGGCAGTGACCTAAGACTGTGAAGATAAGCAAGAGCCAAGGGATGAGGGCAAGCCTGTTCTTAGACAGCACTGAGAAGGTCAAAAGCTGAGCATAGCAAGCCTAAAGGGTGAATGCAGGGTCACAAATAGGAGATAGTTCCAAGAAGGTCTGAAGCCAGATATGCCAAGGAACAGAGCAGGAAGTGCAGGGCAAGGGCAAGAAAGAAGTGAGAGGGTTCAGGGTTGCCTCAAATGAAGTCCTGAGGTCTGTGACTCATTTTCTTTGGCCACCTGCCACATAGTGTGTGGGTGAGTTGGCCCAGTGTAATGGCATGGGGCCGGGACTTCTCCCAATTTGCCCAATGAGAAGTTGTGACTTGCTCCAGAGCGTTCTTGAGGCAAAAGTCTGGTTCCCACCAGCACTCTCCTAATCCACAGTCTTTCTCTTGCACCAACTCCTGCAACCAGCTCTGTGGATCAGAGAGTTTCAGCACCTTCTCTTCCCCCAGTCCCTGGTTGTCATGGAAGGACAGACATATGGGTAGGTTGGGCTTATTTTAGAGTGCTGGAAGCCACATACCCACTACATGGGCAGGGTTAGTATTGACAGGAAAGATAGTTCAAAGGGTTCACAGTTTCTTGAATTGTAAATAGGCCCAGCAAGGTCTTCAAGCACTTAGTGGAGATGATATAAATTGGGAGGCAACAGTGTTCAGTAGTTAATGTGGGATGTGTTCAGTGTGGGATGTAGAAAGAAAGTAGAAAGAAAGTGAAGTCGCTCAGTCATGTCTGACTCTTTGCAACCTCATGGACTGTAGTCCACCACGCTCCTCCATCCATGGGATTTTCCAGGCAAGAGTACTGGAGTGAGCTTCCATTTCCTCCTCCAGGGTATTGTCCCAACCCAGGGATTGAACCCAAGTCTCCTGCATTGCAGACAGATGCTTTACCGCCTGAGCCATCAGGGAAGCCTGAACTCAAATCCCAGCTCTCCCATGTAATGACTGTGTAATCTTAGATGACTCACTCAACCTTTCTGTGCCTCAGTTTCTACAGCTGGGAAATTAGGATAATACTATTTATCATATAAGATTGCTGAGCAGCTTATGTGAGGGTATACATCTAAAATATTTAGCATTGTGCCTGGGATGGAGTAAATGTCTGGTAGATGATAGTGTTTATTTTTATTGGGGAGAATGCTGGATATGATCTGCTATCTGAATTTTCTTCTCAAGTGCTTGGAATCAACAGCATTTGGGATGGTGCTTAGTAATTATGGCAGGAAGCAAAGCAGAACTAAAGAACCTCTTGATGAAAGTGGAAGAGGAGAGTGAAAAAGTTGGCTTAAAACTCAGCATTCAGAAAACTAAGACCACGTCATCTGGTCCCATCATTTCATGGCAAATAGATGGGGAAACAGTGGAAACACTGACAGACTTTATTTTGGGGGGCTCAAAATCACTGCTGTTGGTGACTGCAGCCATGAAATTAAAAGACGCTTACTCCTTGGAAGAAAAGTTATGACCAAACTAAACAGCATATTCATAACCAGAGATATTACTTTGCCGACAAAGGTCAGCCTAGTCAAAGCTATGGTTTTTCCAGTAGTCATGTATGGATGTGAGAGTTGGACTATAAAGAAAGGTGAGCACTGAAGAATTGATGATTTTGAATTTTGGTGTTGAAGAAGACTCATGAGAGTCCCTTGGACTGCAAGGAAATCCAACCTGTCCATCCTAAAGGAAACCAGTCCTGAATATTCATTGGAAGGACTGATGCTGAAGCTGAAGCTCCAATCCTTTGGCCACCTGATGCAAAGAACTGACTCATTTGAAAAGACCCTGATGCTGGGAGGGATTGAGGGCAGGAGGAGAAGGGATCGACAGATGATGAGATGGTTGGATGGTGTCACTGACTCAATGGACATGAGTTTGAGTAAACTCCGGGAGTTGGTGATGAACATGGAGACTTGGCATGAGATCGCAAAGAGTCGGACATGACTGAGCGACTGAACTGAACTGAATTAATGCAGCAAGGTGGCAAATAATGGAAACTGTCATTGCAGTAAGTGGGTTAAGGGTAGTAAACTAAGAAAAGCCATCATGTTGTTATACAACACATACTAGCAGGGATTTAATCTGATGGTCCTTGACAGTGGCCCAGGGCTACCACATTGGGAGTTAGGTCTGGGGTTTGGCTGGACCTAACTGGAATAGCCAGGAACAGGCAGAACCAGAGGGTGAAGCTACTCTTTGCTTAGGAAGCACTGAGATGGTCAAGTCTGGGAGATCTGTGTGAAGGCAAACACAGTGTGCAGAGCCAAGGTTAGGAGGCAAGAACCCATAGGAACCAGTTCGGAGTGAATGAAGAGCCAGAGCAGGAGCAAGTGAGTGGGTTCAAGGTGAGTGCCATGAAAAGGGCCCCGAGGGCTGGTATTTGGATTTATTGGCTGCCAGCTGAATAGTGTGTGGGTGGGTTGACTGGAGTTCATTGGTATGGGCTGGGGTAGACAGTAAGAACAATCCTGCTGGGTAGACATCGTTTCTATTTTGGAGGGGAGGAAACTGAGAATTAAAGATGTCAAGCAATTTGTCTTATGGCACACAGTTCCTCACTAGCAAAGATGGGAAGGTGGGAATGATCCCTAAAAGGATAGTTGAGGTAACATGAAAAGCAAAACAAAGTCTCCCCTTGAGGGGTGGGGCGGGGCAGGAGTAATAATAGAATACTGGCGGTTGTTACACTCTCTGAGACCCTGTTGATTAGAATTGTCACCTCATAAGGGATGCAGCAGGCTTCCCTGGTGGCTCAGTTGTAAAGAATCCACATGCCAAGAGATAGACGTATGTCCAGTTCCTGGGTTGGAAAGATCCCCTGGAGAAGGAAATGGCAATGCACTCCAGTATTCTTGCCTGGGAAATCCCATGGACAGAGGNTTAGAATTGTCACCTCATAAGGGATGCAGCAGGCTTCCCTGGTGGCTCAGTTGTAAAGAATCCACATGCCAAGAGATAGACGTATGTCCAGTTCCTGGGTTGGAAAGATCCCCTGGAGAAGGAAATGGCAATGCACTCCAGTATTCTTGCCTGGGAAATCCCATGGACAGAGGAGCCTGGCAGGCTACAGTCCCTGGGGTCAAGAAAGAGCTGGACATAACATGACTTAGTGACTAAACAACAAGGGATGCAGTATGACTTAGCGGTTAAGGAGTATTTCTGGAGCCAGACTGCGAGTCAGACTTTGTTGTTGGTGTTTAGCTGCTAGGTCATATCTGACTCTTTTATGACCCCATGGACTAGCCCGCCAGGCTACTCTGTCCATGAGATTTCCCAGGCAAGAATATTCAAGTGGGCTGCCATTTCCTTCTCCAGGGGATCTTCCCAACCCAGGGATCAAACTCAGGTCACCTGCCTGGCAGGCAGATTCTTTTCCACTGAGCTACCAGGAAGACTGCTGGGGTTCAAAATCTACCTCTGTCACTAATCAACTGTGTGAAACGGAGAAAATTACTTAACCTTTTAGTGCCACAGTTTTCTCACATATAAAGTGAGCAAATAATAATATCTATTTTTAGGGTTGTTATATAATTCAATTTATTAATGTAATTAAAGCACTTAGAAAAGTGCCTGGCTCATAATAAGCACTATCTAAAATTTAGTTATTAATAATAACAATTGGCTTATCTCAAATATTTAGATAATGCATATAAAATACTTAGCACAACGCTTGCACATAGTAAGCACTCAATAGATGAATTATTATTACTATAAATATTCTACAACAATTAAGATTATGCAAGTATTGACCTCAGAAGGAATGAGGCAGCCTCAGAAAATCCATGGTAGGGGCTACCTTTTTGCTAGAAACCTGAGAAAGACCCACTCTTATCCTGCAAATACTGCCCCTTCTCTCTGATACAACTTTTTAATTGCAAAAGAAATGGGCTAACCTGGGAGACAGAGTGCTCCTATTATTGAAAGCACTGAAGCATAGACTGCCTAACCCTACTAGACAGGGTTACCATATCGGGATTGACAGGTAATAATTATATCTAACAGTGATATAAATACTCTTATTATTCCCCTTTTACAGATAAGGAAACTGAGGCACAGCGGGTCATGCTCTTTGCCCAAGATCCCACAGCCAATAGTGGCTGAGGTTCCTTCTAACCCCTGACAACCTCCTGTGAGATGTAGCTGATTCAATCCCATCACAGTAATATGAGTAAAATTATTGGATCCCCTTTTCTTTTTGCCATGATGCAGGGGACTGATGGTGAGTTCTGGATTAAAGAATTTAAAAGAGGAAAAATATAAAAGAAAACAATGAAGCTAGTGAGACCTCTAAACACCAACTTGATCATCTCACAGTCTTCTTCAGGGCAGCCTCAGAACCTTGAACCTAACGTCAGGAGATCAAAACTGCCTGAATTCTCTCTCCTAGGAATCCTCAGGGGCCCTCAGGATCAGAACTGGCCCAGAATTGGTAATTGGACACCCAAGTGCCCACACAAAATTGTTCTGCCTGTTTCAGATCTGCAGGGAGCTAACTTGCATTTTGCTCACTGCGGTGGGCTCTATTTCAGTCATTGGTTAGATCTCCTGCCAGAGCTGTGTTCACAGAGGTGGGGAGAGGAAGAGAGAGGATTCCTAGCATGTAGGACAGTTCAGAGACATGAGTGTGCAAGTCATATTTATTGTCTCAGGAAACAAGATTACTTGGCTAGAACAATGAGTTGAAGTCAGACAGCAGCAAGAACTAAAGGAAGTTTAACATGGATTTTTTTTTTAAGAGAGGGCTTTGACAGGGAAGTGAGGACTTTCTATGAGTGGTCATTATCTGAGCAAAGAAGATCAAAACACTCCATAAAGATTCCTACTGACCTATGTATCCTACATTGGAGGGAAGTGAAACAGAAGTTCAAGGAGGAGACTTGAAGATAGGAAAGGCTGTAATGGCCCAGCCCAAGGACAACTAGAGGCAGAACTGGATGGAAAGGTAGTAAAAGCCAAAGGAAGAGAATTAGCAAGAAGGGATAAGTAAATAACTGGTTAATATCAAGCTTTCTTGATATGTGATGAAATATGTGTTGTATTTCATTACATCCTTACTGAATATAAGTCCTCTGCCTAGAATCCACTTCCTACCTTTATTTAATATTCACTCATCTTTATAGACTTAATCCATCATCCAGATTGTATAAAAATTATTTATTCATTTATCTATTTTCTTTACTAGAGTTAGAGCTCCTTGAGGATGATATCTATATCTACCCTTCCTCCCTCTTTTCCTCCCTCTCCATTCTTTCTTTCTTTTTACCAAATATTTTTGGATACTTACTACAGTCTAAGAAAATCAAGAAAAAACTTGGGACAGACATTCCACCTGATTCTGGCAATCTGAGCTTAGAAACTGATGGCATGTCTTGTGTGAAGCTGTCTCAGTGACTGCCAGAGAAAATGAACTCCTCTGGTGTCAGTAGAATAGAAGGTGTGATACAATAAAAAATATATATGTTTGGTCAAAAAATAGAATAGGGAAACTCTTCCAAGCACATTTAACAAGGCCAGCGTTACCCTGATAGCAAAACCAAACAAGGATGCTACACAAAAAGAAAATTACAAGCCAGTAACCTTGATAAATATAGAGACAAAAATCCTCAACAAAATATTACCAAACTGAATTCAACAATACAGTAAAAGGATCATACACAATCATCAAGTTGAAATTTATCCCAGGGATGCAAGAAGGGTTCAACATCACAGACCAGTCAATATGTATATACACCACATTAGCAACAACAAAAAAAGGATAAACATAAAATAATTATCTCAATAGATGCAGAAAAAAATGGAAAAGGCCATCATCTGTTTATGATAAAGGTTCCTAACAAAGCAGGTATAGAGGGTAAATAAACAAAATAATAAAGGATAAATATGATAAGACAAGCTAGTGGCAGTGATGGAATTCCAGTTGAGCTATTTCAAATCCTAAAAGATGATGCTGTGAAAGTGCTGCACTCAATATGCCAGCAAATTTGGAAAGTTCAGCAGTGGCCACAGGACAGGAAAAGGTCAGTTTTCATTCCAATCCCAAAGAAAGGCAATGCCAAAGAATGCTCAAACTACCACACAATTGCACTCATCTCACATGCTAGTAAAGTAATGCTCAAAATTCTCCAAGCCAGGCTTCAGCAATATGTGAACCGTGAACTCCCTGATGTTCAAGCTGGTTTTAGAAAAGGCAGAGGAACCAGAGATCAAATTGCCAACATGCGCTGGATCATGGAAAAAGCAAGAGAGTTCCAGAAAAACATCTATTTCTGCTTTATTGACTATGCCCAAGCCTTTGACT
>SJYX01017738.1:190101-206061 GCA_006410675.1 Oreotragus oreotragus | reverse complement strand
GATGTTCAAGCTGGTTTTAGAAAAGGCAGAGGAACCAGAGATCAAATTGCCAACATCCTTTGGATCATCGAAAAAGCCAGAGAGTTCCAGAAAAGCATCTATTTCTGCTATACTGACTATGCCAAAGCCTTCAACTGTACAGATCACTATAAGCTGCGGAAAATTCTGAAAGAGATGGAAATACCAGATCACCTGACTTGCCTCTTGAGAAACCCATAGGCAGGTCAGGAAGCAACAGTTAAAACTGGACATGGAACAACAGACTGGTTCCAAATAGGAAAAGGAGTACGGCAAGGCTGTGTATTGTCACCCTGCTTATTTAACTTCAAAGCAGAGTNTGAAAGAGATGGGAATACCAGACCACCTGACCTGCCTCTTGAGAAACCTGTGTGCAGGTCAAGAAGCAACAGTTAGAACTGGACGTGGAACAACAGACTGGTTCCAAATAGGAAAAGGAGTACGTCAAGGCTGTATACTGTCACTCTGCTTATTTAACTTCTATACAGAGTCCATCATGAGAAATGCTGGGCTGGAGGAAGCACAAGCTGGAATCAAGATTGCTGGGAGAAAAATCAGTAACTCAGATATGCAGATGAAACCACCCTTATGGCAGAAATTGAGGAAGAACTAAAAATCCTCTAGATGAAAGTGAAAGAGGAGAGTGAAAAAGTTGGCTTAAAGCTCAACATTCAGAAAACTAAGATCATGGCATCTAGTCCCATCACTTCATGGGAAATAGATGGGGAAACAGTGTCAGACTTTATTTTGGGGGGTTCTAAAATCACTGCAGATGGTGATTGCAGCCATGAAATTAAAAGAGGCTTACTCCTTGGAAGGAATGTTATGACCAACCTAGATAGCATATTGAAAAGCAGAAAACCTTAACTTTGCCAGCAAAGGTCGGTCTAGTCAAGGCTATGATGTTCCAGTGGTCATGTATGGATGTGAAAGTGGGACTGTGAAGAAAGCTGAGTGCCAAAGAATTGATGCTTTTTAACTGTGATGTTGGAGAAGACTCTTGAGAGTCCCTTGGACCTCAAGGAGATCCAACCAGTCCATCCTAAAGGAGATCAGTCCTGGGTGTTCATTGGAAGGACTGATGCTGAAGCTGAAACTCCAGTACTTTGGTCACCTCATGCGAAGTGTTGACTCAGTGGAAAAGACCCTGATGTTGGGAGGGATTGGGGGCAGGAGAAGGGGATGACAGAGGACAAGATGGCTGGGTGGTATCACTGACTCGATGGACATAAATTTGAGTGAACTCTGGGAGTTGGTGATGGACAGGAAGGTCTGGCGTGCTGTGATTCATGGGGTCACAAAGAGTCGGACACAACTGAGCGACTGAACTGAACTGATGATAAGGCAACAGCTAACATCATACTCAACAATAAAATGCTGAAAGTTTTTCTTCTAAGATCAGGGACAAGACTCTCAGCACATCTATTCAACATAGTATAGCCAGAGCCATAAGGTAAGAAAAATAAATAAAAGACATGCAAATTGGAAAAGAAGAAGTAAAACTGTCACTATTTGCAGATGACATAATATTATGTATACATGAGCTTGAAAACTACACCAGAAAACTATAGAACTAACAAACAATCCAGCAGGATATGAAATCAATACAAAAATCTACTGTGTCTCTTTGCACCTAATAATGAGCTATTATAAAGAGAAACTAAGAAAACAATCCCATCTATAATTGTATCAAAAGGAATAAAATATCTAAGAATAAATTTAACCAAGAGGTTAAAACTACAAGGCTTTATTTAAATAAATTGAAGAAGGCACAAACAAATGGAAAGATTTTTGATGCTAATGGATTGGAACAATGAATATTATTAAACTGTCCATACTATCCAAAGTAATATACAGATTCAGTGCAATCCTTATCAAAATTCCAATGGTATTTTTCATAGAAATAAAACAAACAATCCTAAAATTTGTATGGAACCACAAAAGATTCCCAAATAGCCATGGCAATCGTGAGAAAGAAGAACAATGTTGAAGGCATTGTGCTCCCAGATTTCAAACAAAATTGAAAAGCTATATCAATTAAAATAGTATGGTACTGGCTTAAAAACAGACACATAACTCAATGGAATAGAATAGAGATCCCAGAAATAACTCCACAAATATTTAGTCAATTAGTTTATGACAAAGAAGCCAGGAATTACAATGGAGAAGGGACAGTCTCTTCAATTGACCGTGCTGGGAAAATTGAACAGCCACATGCAAACAAAGGAAATAAGACTGCTATCATACACCAGATACAAAATTAACTCAAAATGGATTAAAGACTTGAATGTAAGATTCGAAACTGTAAAATTCCTACAAGAAAACATAGACAGTTAATTCCTTGACATAGATCTTGGCAATGATTTCTTGAACCTGACACCAAAAGGAAAAGCGACAAAAGCAAAACTAAACAAATGAGACCATACCAAACTGAAAAGCTTCTCTATAGCAAAGGAAACAACAAATGATAAGCAGCCTATGAAATGAGAGAAAATATTTGAAATCTATGTATCTGATAAGGAATTAATACCCAAAATATATAAAGAATTTACAAAACTCAATAGCAAAACAATTCTAATAATCCAANAAGCGACAAAAGCAAAACTAAACAAATGAGACCATATCAAACTGAAAAGCTTCTCTATAGCAAAGGAAACAACAAATGATAAGCAGCCTATGAAATGAGAGAAAATATTTGAAATCTATGTATCTGATAAGGAATTAATACCCAAAATATATAAAGAATTTACAAAACTCAATAGCAAAACAATTCTAATAATCCAATTTAAAATAGGCTAAAAACTTAGACATTTTTTTTTCTAAAGAGGGCATATAGACTGCTACATGAAAAAGTTCTCAATATCATTAATCAGGAAAATGCAAATCAAAAGCACAATAAGATATCACCTCACACTTGTTAAAATAGCTTTTATCAAAAAGACAAGTAACAACTGTTTGTGAGCATGTGTAGAAAAGGGAACCCCTGTATGCTATTAGTGGGAATGTACATTTTTGGTGCAGCCATTATGTAAAACAGTATGGAGGTCATTAAATTTTAAGCACAGAAATACCATACAATTCAGCATTCCCACTTCTAGTTATATATCTGAAGAAGACTAAATCAGTACCTCAAAGAGATATCTGCACTCCCATGTACCTTTCAGTGTTATTCATGATAGCCAAGATATGGAAAAAACCTAAATGTCTATTGGCAGATGAATGGATAAAGAAGATATTGTATATATAAATGGAATATCATTCAGCCACAAGAAAGAATAGAATATTGCCATTTGCAATGCCTTTGACTGAGCCTGCTGGTAAAGAATCCACCTGCAATGCAGGAGACCCTGGTTCTATTCCTGGGTTGGGAAGGTCCCTTGGAGAAGGGATAGGCTCCCCACTCCAGTATTTTTGGGTTTCCCTGGTAGCTCAGACAGTAAAGAATCTGCCTGCAATGTGGGAGACCAGGGTTCAATCCCTGGGTTGGGAAGATCCCCTAGAGGAGGGCATGACAACACACTCGAGTTTTCTTGCCTGGAGAACCCCCATGGACAGAGGAGCCTGGCAGGCTACAGTCCATGGGGTCGCAAGAGTTGGACATGACTGAGTGACTAAGCATAGCACAGAGGATAGTATGCTAAGTGGAATTATGTAGAGAAAGACAAACATCATATGATCTTACCTACATGTAGAATCTTAAAAGAAAAAAGCCAAACCCATAGAATCACAATGTAGAATGGTTACCAGAACATGGAGATCGAGAGATGCTGTTCAAAGGGTACAAGCCTTCATTTATTAGTTTAATAAGCTCTGGGTATCTAATGTACAGCATGATGACTATAGTTAATAGTACTGCGATGTGTACCTGAAATTTGCCAAGAGAGTAGACTTTAAGTGTTCTCAGCAACTACAGCCACACAAAATGGCAACTATGTGAGATGATAAATGTGTTAACTAACTAGATTATAGTAATCATTTCACAAAGTAAACATATGTAAAATCATGTTGTACATATATAATTTTAAATTTCAATACAATTTCTTGTCTATTACACCTCAGTAAAACTGAAAAAAATATCTAGCACAAAACAAGGTAAAATTTACATCACACAGCCAATAAATTATGTATCAGATCAGGCAAACAAAGAAACAGGGAAATACAATCCATAATAAAAAAAAAAAAAACCAATCAGAGTAAATCCAGAACTGATACAAATATTAGAATTATCAGATAAGAATATTAAAATAGTTATTTTAACACTATTCCATTATTATAACTATAACTCAGATGTTCAAAAAGATAAGATATGGAAGTATCTCAAAATTTCTAGAGATGAAAGATACCATTTCTGAGATGAAAAATATACTGGATGGAATAATGGCAGATTAAACATTGCAGAAGAGCGGTGAACTTGAAGACATAAGAGTAAAAACTAACAAAAATAAAACTCAGGGAGAAAAGAGAATTAAACAATCAAATACAAAAAGTATTAGTGATCTGTGAGACTACTTATTATACATGTAATTGCAGAACAAAGTTGAGGGGGCAGATATTTGAAGAAACAATGTGTGAAAATTATCAGAAATAAAGCTATTTCATAATGATAAAGAGGTCTACAAGGAAGAGCACATAATAATCCTCAATGTTTATGTCCCTAAAAAGAGATTCAAAAAAAACATGTAGAAAAAAAAATGACAGGACTGCAAGAATAAATAGAAAAATCTACAATTATAGTCTAAGATTTCAATATCCATCTCAATAATTAATAGAATAGAGTGAAATCAGAAAGAATATAGTAGATTTGAACAACACTATCAGCCAACTTGACCTAATTAATAGTTATAGAATACTGTACCCAACAGCAGCAGAATGCATTCTTTTCAAGTGTAAATGTTCACAGAATATTTACCAAGATACCTTATATTCTGGGCCAAAACACAAATCTCAATATATCTTAAAGTTTTAAGTCATAGTAAGCATTTTTTTATGACAAAGCAATTAAACTTGAAATCAATAACAAAATACCCTCTATAAAATACCCCCAAATATTTGAAAACTAAATAACAGGCTTCTAAATACCAAAGGATAAAAGAAGAAAATTAAGGGAAATTTAAACTGTCCTAAATGAATGAAAATGAAAATACACATCTCAGAAATCCTGGGATGATACTAAAGCACTATTTATGGTGAAATTTATAGCACTAAATGTCTATATTAGAAAGAAGCAAGTTCTTATACAAATAACCACCGACTATTTTTCTAAAAAGAAGAGCAAAGTAAACCAATCTAAGCAAAAGAAAGAAAATTATACATATCAGCACAAAAATCAATGGAATATAAAATAAAAACCAAATAGAGAAAAATCAATGTAACCAAAAGCTGATTCTTTGCAAGATTAATAAACTAAGAAAGTTCTAGCCTGTTTTATCAGGGGAAAAAATGAAAGAAGTAAATAACCAACATGGAGGATGAGAGAAGTAACATCACCACAGATTATTAAAAACTATTAAGGGAAATGTAAACAATTTTATGCCAATAAGTTTGACAACTTAGATAAAATGAATAAATTCTTTGAAAGGCACAACTTGGCAAAGCTTCATAAAAAATTAATAGATAATACAACAACCTTCTAATTATTAAAGAAATTGAGTTTGCAGTTAAAAAATTTTCCCAGAAAGAAAACTTCAGGCTTAGACTGCTCTGCTTTTGTATTCTATCAAACATTCAAAAAAGAATTAATATCAACTCCTCACAAACTTTTCCAACTAAAAGGAGGAAATACTAAAAATAGTATTATTTTTAGTAATTCTCAACTTATTCAATAGATCTATTGTTACCTTAATATGGAAGCCAGAAAAAAATAATAAAGGGTAGACTAATATCCCTCAATATCCCTCATGAATATAGCTGCAAATATCCTCAACAAAATACTAGCAAACCAAATCCATAAATACGTTATCAATGGTGAATAGAAAATTAAACCGTAAAAAAATATAATACCACAAAAATAATAAATACCTGGTGATAAAGCTGATGAAAGATGGACTAGATCTGCACTCTGCAAACCATAAAACATTCCTGAGAGAAATTAAAGACCTAAATAAGTGAAGAAATAGACTTGTTCACAAGGTTAGAAGGCTTGATATTGTTAAGATGTCAATCCTTCCTAAGTTCTTCTATAGGTTCAATACTCTCTGAACTGAAACATAAGAAATGTTGTCTGTAGAAATTGACAAGTTGGTTCTCAAATTCATATGGAAATACAAAGGTCTTAGAAGAGGTAAAACAACTTTAAAAAGAAGAACAAAGTTGAGAGACAACCACTACCTCACTACAAGACTTACCAGCTCAGTCACTCAGTCGTGTCCGACTCTGAGACCCCATCTACTGCTGCACACCAGGCTTCCCTGTCCATCACCAACTCCCGGAGCTTACTCAAACTCATGTTCCATCAAGTCAGTGATGCCATCCAACCATCTCATCCTCTGTCGTCCCCTTCTCCTGCCTTCAATCTTTCCCAGCATCAGGGTCTTTTCCAACAGGTCAGTTCTTCGCATTAGATGGCCAAGGTATTGGAGTTTTAGCTTCAGCATCAGTCCTTCCAATGAATATTCAGGACTGATTTCCTTTAGGATTGACTGGTTTGATCTTACGGTCCAAGGGACTCTCAAGAGTCTTCTCCAACACCACAGTTCAAAAGCATCAATTCTTAAAAGCTACTATAATCAGGACTGTGTGGTATTGCTATAAAGTGCAAGTGAAAGTGTTAGTCACTCAGTTGTGTCCAATTCTTTGTGACCCCAAGAACTGTAGGCCACCAGGCTCCTCTGTCTGTGGAATTCTCCAGCAGGAATCCTGGAGTGGAGTGCATTTCCTCCTCCAGGGGATCTTCCCAAGCCAGGGATCGAACATGGTTTTCCCACACTACAGGCGGACTCTTTACCCACTGAGCCACCAGAGAAGCCTTTATTGGTATAAAGATGGACAATAAATTAATGTAACAGAGTAGAAAGTCTGGAAACAGACACACATATGTGTACAACTGATTTTTGACAAAGTAACAAAAGCAATTTTTTGAAGAAATAATATTTCCAACAAATATTACCATAACAATTATATATGCAAACACAGAAATATGAGCTTTGATTCCAATCTTGTACCACATATGAAAATTAACTCAAAATTGATCATAGATCTAAATGTAAAATCAAAATCTATAAGACTTCTAGATAGCAACATAGTATAAAAATCACCATGTCCTTGGGTTATGGAAATATTCCTTAGATATGACACAAAAAGCAATTTGTAAAAGAACAAAATGATAAATTGGATGTCACCAAAATTCAAAGTAAAATCTTCTGTTTTGTGAAAGACTGTTAAAAGAGTGAAAACGCAAGCTACCAACTAGGAGAAAATCTTTGTGATGCATATATCTGATAACAAACTTGTATCCAAAATATATAAAAAGAGCCCTCAAAATTCAATGATAAGAAAATGAGCAACTCAATTAAAAATGGGTAAAGGTCTGAACAGCATTTCATCAAAGAAAATATGCAATGGCAAATATGCACATGAAAAGATGATCATTTAAAATAGTCATTGAGGAAATGCAAATTAAAACTACAGTGAGATATCTCTTCATAGTATTAGGATGATTTAAAAAAAGTTTTAATGACTATAGCAAGTGTTGGGATTCTCCGGTGGCTCAGAAGTAAAGAATCTACCTGCAGTGCGGGAAACGTGGAGACGTGGGTTTGATCCCTGAGTCAGGAAGGCCCCCTGAAGGAGAAAATGACAACTCACTCCATCTTGCCCAGAAAATCCCATGGACAGAGGGGCCTGGTGGGCTACAGTTCATGGGGTCCCAAAAGAGTCAGACACGACTGAGCAACTAAACAACAAATAGCAAGTGTTAGAGAGGATGTATAGAAAGTGGGAATGTAAAAGGTTTCAACCAATTTGGAAAACAATTTGGCAGTTTCTTTAAAAGTTAAGTGTACATTTCCCTTATGATCCACTCCTATTTACCCATGAGAAATGAAAGCCTATGTACCTGTGAAGACTTGTATATGAATGTTTATAGTAGCATTACTGTAATAAAGAATCTGGTAACAACCTAAGTGTCCTTCAATAGGTAAATGGAAAAACAAATTCTGGTGTATCCATGCAAGGGAATACAACATAGCAATAAAAACAAATGAGCTACTGATACATGCCATGACATATTTGAATATTCAAATAATAATGCTCAGTGGAAAGAAGCCAGATGCAAAAGAGTTCATACTTTGTGATTCTCTATATAAGCTCTAGAAAATGCAAACTAATCTGTAGAAAGCAGATCAATGGTTGCCTGTGGCAGAAGCAGCAGGAAGGAGGGATTAGAAAGGAACAAGATAAAACTTTGGGGGAAGATAGTATGTTCACAATCTTCATTGTTTTGATGCTCTCATGAAGACTACGTTTACTCAGTGGTAAGGAATCTGCATGCAATGCAGGGGACCTGGGTTTGATCTCTGGGTTGGGAAGATCCCCTGGAGAAGGGAATGGTTACCCACTCCAAGTATTCTTGCCTGGAAAATTTCGTGGACAGAGGAGCCTGTTGGGCTACAGTATATGGCGCTGGAAAAAGTCAGACATGACTGAGGGACTAAGCACAGCTCAAGCATTAGTAGACAGAGTTTTTAAGTTCTCAGATTGCTGGAACTCTTTCCCTCTGGAAAAAACATAACTAGTAATATTTTCTAGTAATGGCTCACTGGAAAACAACCTGATGCTGGGAAAGATTGAAGGCAGGAAGAGAAGGGGATGACAGAGGATGAGATGGTTGGATAGCATCACCAACTCGATGGACATGAGTTTGAGTAAGCTCCGGAAGTTAGTGATGGACAGGGAAGCCTGGTGTGCTGCAGTCCATAGGGTGAGAAACAGTTGGACACGACCGAGCAACTGAACTGAACTGAATGTTTTCCAGTGCTGGACAGAATCTCCAATACTTCCCCTATCTCCACTCCACTGTCCAGTTCCATATATTTTTAGCTTTTGTTTGTCTGAAAATATTTACTAAGCCTTTACCATGTGTGAGACACTGCACTAGACAGGGGCGGGGTGTAGGGATTTCAGATTACAAATGTGAATAAGACATGGTCCCAGCTCTTAGAAAACTCTAACGGTAAACAGGTGAAAACAACATCCAACATCTAGGTGTGAAATCAGCAGTGTTTGTTTCTATGCTCTGGTGCCCTCCTGCTCTCTTCCTCATTCTCCTTATTAGAGAAAAGATTGATCAGATGTGGGTTTGCCATCCCTTGCACTCAATCAGCCTTTGGCAGGGATTAAGACAGTGCCTGTTTATTTATTGCCCGAGACTGTTGGGAGCCAAAGAGCCTGGGAAACTGGAACCTTTCCTGCTTTTCTGGCTCATGCCTGAACTGACAGCCTTATCAGAATCCTCATTCTCAGTCTGCCTGAAAACATGAAGATTCTGTGCACACAAGAGTCCATTGAAAATTCGACCTGGGTTTTTACCTCCTTACACTTTCAGATTTTCCTTAGCCCCATACATACATAGTAGAGCCACCCCGTTCCTCTGCCTTGCCTTCCCTACCCACTCTGTGGTCCCCCAAGAACGACCCCTCACACACACCAATCAGGCAGAACCAGATGGCCCAGATTTTTTGTTCCCAGGAGTCTCTTAGATACCCAGGGTGGTCCTTCAGAAGAGGAATATTGAGAGAATACAAAGGGGTTGGAAATACCTGGTGCTGCAGCCCAATATCTAGGGACAAAAAGTCTAGGCATTTCATCTGGCCATGTCAGAGTTTGAGGAATCCGTCATTTACATTGAGTTCCTAAAGTATGCCTCCCCATGACCATAAAGCACGGTTATTTCTATGCAGATAATTCAACATATATCAGAATAACCTAATTAGTTATAAGCTGCTTTTTATCATAACATCAAGCTCTTTTCATAAGTACTGAAATTCCAAAGTAGTTGCTTTGACACAACTACTTTAAGACACATATTTCTTCAGGACACACGGAAGTCATGTCACACCTGATAACATTTGAAGCAAGAAAGAACCCATGTCATCTTTGAAGGTTAACAAATTGAAGAGGTATGGTCAATCCACCAACTTTTTTCCTGGGCTTCATTTAACTGTCTTTTGATGCCATACAAAATGAGTTTGGGGACAAAAGAAGTAGTATCTCTTCAGTGAGTTTTTGAGTCTTGAAGGGTCCTCGCCTTCCTATGATCAGGGTCTTCGCCTCCTCCCAACATGTGTACACCTTTCTAAATTTTTTGGCAGTGCTGGGTCCTCACTGCTGCACGCGGGCATTCTCTAGTTGAGAGCAGGGTTGCCATCCCTTGCACTCAATCAGCCTTTGGCAGGGATTAAGACAGTGCCTGTTTATTTATTGCCCGAGACTGTTGGGAGCCAAAGAGCCTGGGAAACTGGAACCTTTCCTGCTTTTCTGGCTCATGCCTGAACTGACAGCCTTATCAGAATCCTCATTCTCAGTCTGCCTGAAAACATGAAGATTCTGTGCACACAAGAGTCCATTGAAAATTCGACCTGGGTTTTTACCTCCTTACACTTTCAGATTTTCCTTAGCCCCATACATACATAGTAGAGCCACCCCGTTCCTCTGCCTTGCCTTCCCTACCCACTCTGTGGTCCCCCAAGAACGACCCCTCACACACACCAATCAGGCAGAACCAGATGGCCCAGATTTTTTGTTCCCAGGAGTCTCTTAGATACCCAGGGTGGTCCTTCAGAAGAGGAATATTGAGAGAATACAAAGGGGTTGGAAATACCTGGTGCTGCAGCCCAATATCTAGGGACAAAAAGTCTAGGCATTTCATCTGGCCATGTCAGAGTTTGAGGAATCCGTCATTTACATTGAGTTCCTAAAGTATGCCTCCCCATGACCATAAAGCACGGTTATTTCTATGCAGATAATTCAACATATATCAGAATAACCTAATTAGTTATAAGCTGCTTTTTATCATAACATCAAGCTCTTTTCATAAGTACTGAAATTCCAAAGTAGTTGCTTTGACACAACTACTTTAAGACACATATTTCTTCAGGACACACGGAAGTCATGTCACACCTGATAACATTTGAAGCAAGAAAGAACCCATGTCATCTTTGAAGGTTAACAAATTGAAGAGGTATGGTCAATCCACCAACTTTTTTCCTGGGCTTCATTTAACTGTCTTTTGATGCCATACAAAATGAGTTTGGGGACAAAAGAAGTTGTATCTCTTCAGTGAGTTTTTGAGTCTTGAAGGGTCCTCGCCTTCCTATGATCAGCGTCTTCGCCTCCTCCCAACATGTGTACACCTTTCTAAATTTTTTGGCAGTGCTGGGTCCTCACTGCTGCACGCGGGCATTCTCTAGTTGAGAGCAGGGACTACTCTTCTGTTGCAGTGCATGGGCTTCTCCTTGCAGTGGCTTCTTATTGCCTGGGCTCAGAGATTGCAGCCTGTGGGATCTAGAGCACAGACTCAATAGTTGTGGTGCACGGGCTTGTTGCCTAGTTGTCCAGTAGCATGTGGAATCTTTCCAGACCAGGGACTGAACCTGTGTCCCCTGCATTGGCAGACAGATTCTTATCCACTTCACCACCAGGAAAGTCCCCACCTTTCTCAATTGCTAAATCACTGGTTTCTTTCACCTCAAGGAAAGTCTCTGCAGTCATAATATCCCTAGGGAGAAGGGTGGCCACTAAGGCATAAGTGCATCAGGCCAAATAATGTCCCTTTCTTGCTAAAGCTACTCCTGTCTCTTGAGCACCTTAGGAAATGGATGCTCCTTTTCAATGATTCCTGGTTGTTCTGGAGGGAGGTATCGGAAGACTTCTGATATTTAAAGAATTGTCTCTTGACTAAAAGAGGTGGGGGGCAAAGATATTATTATATTTGGAGTGGAGTTCTCACAAAGATGGGTGTTCTAGAAAACCCAAGCAGGTATGAGGTCACCGTATCAGTACAGAACCACCTCCTGACCTGGCCTGTTGTGTGCATCCTAACTATAGGTGCCAGTGTAAAGTGCCCCTTGAGTAGAAGCTAGTCTGCATCTAACATTTCAAGCCATTTTTGTTGTTGTTGTTCCTTTTTTTGGAACATGGTCTTTTTCCCTCTCCATTACATTCTGTTGGTTTATTTGGGAAAAACTATTCTGGGCCTTTAAAAAGCTTTACTAAGAAGGAGGGAAATACCACTGTTTTTTCACACTGTCCTGTGCCAAGCGGTAACATTTTCTAGAATTAACCAAGACCAATGAGTTCCATCCCTGGAGTCTTCATGTTTTCTATATTTAAAGTTGTTTAGAGAATAACCATCATATTCTACTTTAGGAGACCCATTCTATTATTTACCAAAGTTCAGTGCAGTACAGAGGGTTGAGATGAACACTGCCTTAGTGTTAAACTCCCTGAGCCTAGTTTTCCTCATCTGTAAATCAAGAGGGTTGAACTACATCTCTAAGACTATACTCTCTGAAGTTCCTTCTATTTCTGACATTCAATGATTTAAGATTCATTTATATACTCATTCAGTCATCAAATATCAATTGAGCATGTCCCATGTGTCAGAGAGTGAATTGGCAGGGGTGGGATGGGGGTGTCAGATACAAGAATGAATAAGACATGGTCTCAGCTCTTAGAAGACTCTGGTGGAATTTCTTGTCATGCCAAAGCCTTGAAGCTTTTCTGTAGGCGGTGAGGAACCATTGGTGGTTTTACTGGAGAAGAGGAATGGGTCTTCCTCACATTTAGAAAGCCAAATCATCCCAGTAGAAACCACTGAAGAGACTGTTGCAGTGGTACCTGACAGAGATGAGGAGTGAATCAGCTAAGTAGAAGGGTGGAGAGGAAGGGACCCATTCAACAGCTAGTCATCAATGTAAAATCCATAAAACTTGAGGGCCTCTTAACTGTGTAGTGTTGTTACCACCATGGAGCATGCAAAATAGTATGAGAGTCTGCCTTTGTCTTCATAGCCTGAGGAGATAGTTACATGCTCTTCCGGAAAGTCAAGCAAAGCAAAACTTTCACTGTGGAGTAATGAAGGTGAGAGGAATAATTTGTAAGATGAGAAGTCGGTTGTGATGATTAATTCTTCTCCTTCCAAGGCAGATGCAAAGTACTGTAGGAGTTCAGGAGAGGAAGAAAATACACAGTAACTGGAGTGGTCAAGTAGGACTTCATAGGGGAAGGGTTGGCAAATTTGCAATAGGGGAAGAAATATGTGAAGCCACTAAAGTATAGGTTGGGAGTGCCAAGAGATTTGTTTGTGAAATAGCAAGTGTTGGCCTGGAGAGTAGTATGGAATACATGGTAAAGCTGTAGCTGCACATAAGGTTGGATTAGATAGGTTGGAGTCAAATCTGCAAAGGTGCCAAAAGCCATGCTAGATAGATAAGACTTTATTCTGAATGTAGTGAGAAACTGTTGAAAATTTTTAAGCCAGAAGAGACAATCTGATACGGGATTTATGAATTGAGTTTAATAACAATATGGAAGATGAACTGTTGTAAGGAGAGATTGTGGAAGTCAATTAGAAAGCTCTCGTAGTATATGTTGTATGATCATTCTGCCCTGTTGCTTTCCCTCCCCACACACAGGCACACCCACACACACCACCTACTTCTCTATTCCCTGGGTCACTGATGAAGCAAGATTCTGTTGGGGTCCTATGTCCAATTCCAGCAGTTTCAGGTTGAAGTCACCACTCAGTAGCCATTTCTTGAAAAATTTTCTTTTGGTCCTGCTCCAAGGCACTTAACCTCTTCCAAGTATTGCTAAGCTGAACTTCCCATTGTGATCGGCTCAGAGCTTAGAGTCAACAACACATTTACTTGGCATGAGACTATCTTACCCCACTGCTTTTCCTGGGATTTTTCCAAGATTTTTTCCCCTTACATTTACACAAGATATTATATCTGCAACTTCAAACCCATGCCCTCCAGGAGACAGAACAGACCCTAAAGTCACAGGGACTTCTGGAGAAAAGGTAGTCATTTTGTTGTTGTTCAGTTGCCCCGTCATGTCAGACTCTTCGTGACCCCATGGACTGCAACATACCAGGCTTCCCTGTCCTTCACTATCTCCTGGAGTTTGCCCAAGTTCATGTCCACTGAATCGGTGATGCCCATTACAGATATCTAAGAACTGGAGTGGTATTCATACAGCCAGTCCAATTAGCTCAGAGTGGGGAAAATTCTGTTCCCCAGGGCAGCCTCCCTTTGATCTCCTAGGATGTCAGAGTTAAAGGGTTCCTTAGAGATTGTAGTCCTACAGATGAAATGAGTGAGACCCAGAGATAATAAGTAGATTTTCCTAGATTACCCTGCTAATTATGACAGAACTGGGACTAGATGCAGTTTATTAAGCTCCAGGTTTATCCTTTTTTTCATTATACTTAGCTGTCAAGGCAATATTGTTCTAATCTCTGTTGCTGCACCTACTGAAAATTTTGTTCTCATGTGGCCATTTTACAGGAAATTGAAAATATGAAGATAAGGAAGATTAAGAGACCTATAATAGTGATTAATCAGCTACTCAGAATTTCAAAAGAAAGTGATAAGAGGTAACACCTTGAAGATTACAGAATGCCCAAGGGCATAGCAGCAATGGAAATAACATATCTTAAAATATTTGTTGTATTTATGGAATACATTTTGATGTTCCTAATACTTATGTTTTATTAGTTTGTTTTTATGGGTCATTCAACACTTCAGATATCTCTTTTAATCAAAATTTTCATTTTGAGGTAATTGTGGATTGTCCTGCAGCTCTAAGAAATAATACAGAATGAACCAAGGGCTTCCCTGGTGGCTCGTGGTAAAGAATCCACCTGCCAAGGCAGGAGACATGGATTCAGTCCCTGGATCCAGAAGATCCTCTGGAGAAGGAAATGGCAACCCACTTCAGTATTCTTGCCTGGGAAATCCCATGGACAGAGGAGCCAGGCAGGCTACAGTCCATGGGGTCTCAAAAAGAGTCAGACACACTTATCAATTAAACACAGACACTTTATCCAGGTTTCTCTAATGGTAACAACTTGCAAAACTATAGTGCAATGTTGTAGGATATTGACATTGATACAAATAGGATGCAAAATATTTCTACCACTGATGCTGCTGCTAAGTCACGTCAGTCGTGTCCGACTCTGTGTGACCCCATAGATGGAAGCACACCAGGCTCCTCTGTCCCTGGGATTCTCCAGGCAAGAACACTGGAGTGGGTTGCCATTTCCTTCTCCAAAATTCTGCCACTAGGGTTCCTTATATTGCCCTTTTATTGCCACACCCAGTTCCCTCCTGCCCCTTTCCCTTTCATAAATCCTGGCAACCATTGATCTACATTTGTAAAATTTTGCCATCTCAAAAATATGCAAATAGCATCTAACAATATGTAACCTTTTGGCATTTGCTTTTTTCATTCAGCACAGTTCTCTGAATGAAAATTATTAAAAAATCGTATCTCACAAAATTATAAAATATATATATATATGAAGTTTGCTTTAAAAATAGGGTCTTTTTTCTTTTTTGCAAAGTAATAGATTATAAAAATGAAAATTAAAGGAGTAATAGAGGACTTAAATTTTTTTTAATTAAAAAAATAAGAATGATCATAAAAATAGTAAAAATATATCTAGGACTTTCTCTGGTGTTGTTGTGGGCAGTATGGGGTCAGTTCATTTTCGGATAGTTCTTTGGTCCGGCATATATTTCTCAAGATCTATAGGCCCCTTCCTATGTAGTCAGTACTAACTACAGGGTTTTAATCTGTTGCACCTGTCACTTCCAAGGCGGTTCCCTCTGTTTTAGCTTCTTCTGTTTGCTGCTCTCTTCAGTGTCTGATTTCTGCCCTGACACAAGGTGTGGGGGGGGGGGTCACTGTGAGGAGGGAGGGACACTGCAAACAAATAAC
>SJYX01017738.1:112799-188614 GCA_006410675.1 Oreotragus oreotragus | reverse complement strand
GGCAATCTTGATTCCAGCTTGTGTTTCTTCCAGTCCAGCGTTTCTCATGATGTACTCTGCATATAAGTTAAATAAGCAGGGAGACAATATACAGCCTTGACGTACTCCTTTTCCTATTTGGAACCAGTCTGTTGTTCCATGTCCAGTTCTAACTGTTGCTTCCTGACCTGCATACAGATTTCTCAAGAGGCAGGTTAGGTGGTCTGGTATTCCCATCTCTTTAAGAATTTTCCACAGTTTATTGTGATCCACACAGTCAATTCTCCAAGCCAGACTTCAGCAATATGTGAACCGTGAACTCCCTGATGTTCAAGCTGGTTTTAGAACAGGCAGAGGAACCAGAGATCAAATTGCCAACATCCGCTGGATCATGGAAAAAGCAAGAGAGCTCCAGAAAAACATCTATTTCTGCTTTATTGACTATGCCAAAGCCTTTGACTGTGTGGATCACAATTTTGTTAGACTTACACCTAAATACATCATTTTTGACCAATTATAAAAGATACTGTATTTTTAATTATGGTGACCTCGGATACATTGTTAATATATAGAAAGGCTAATAATTCATTTTACTGTGTTTGTCTTGTATCCAGTGATACTGCTGAACTTATTAGCTCTAAGATGTTTTTGTAGATTCCTTGGGAATTTTTATGTAGACAATCATGTCATCTTCAAAAAGGAAGTGTTTTATTTCTTCGGATGCATATGCCTTTTATATTCTCCTTTCTGGCTTTATTGCAGTGGTTAGAATTTCAGTCTTATGCTTAATAAGAGCTGTGAGAATGCACATCCTTGCCTTGATCTTAGTAAGAAAGCAGTCATTCTTTTACCATTCAGTATAATGTTAGCTCTAGGTTATCCGTTCTTTTTTAAGATGCTCTTTATTTTGAGAAATTTCTATTCATATATGTTTTTCAGAGAGATATTATCATGAATAAATGTTGAACTTAGTCAAATTCTTTTTCTCTTGCATTGCAGGCACATTCTTTTACTGTCTGAGCCACCAGGGATGCCCTAGTTTGTAGGGCTATTTAAATTATCTACTTAATATTTAGTGAGTTGTGGTAGTTTGTATTTTTTTTTTGTAGGAGTGATCCATTTCATGTAAGTGTGTAGAGTTATTTGTAGCATTGTTTTATTATTCCTTTGATGCCTGCAGCATCTATAGCAAAATTCCTTGCTTCATTGCTTATACTGGTAAATGGTGCTTTATCTGTTTTCTTTGTCAGTCTTGCTAGAGATTTGTCTATCTTATTGATCTTTTCTGAGAACCAGGCTTTTGTTTAATTGATTTTTCTCTATTGTTTTTGTTTTTAATTGTATTGATTTCTGTTCTTGCATTTTTTATTTCCTTCCTTCTGCTTCCTTTATTTTGATATTATTTTATTAGATTCTTGAGGTAGAACTTATATTACTGATTTGAGACATTGTCTCTTGGCAAAGTAAACATTTAGTGCTATAAATTCTCCTCTCAGAATTGTTTTTGGTATGTCACATAGATTTGGATATGTATGTTTTCATTTCATCCAGTTTAATGTATTTTTAAGTTTCGCTTGATGCTAAAGCTGAAACTCCAGTATTTTAGCCACCTCATGCAAAGAGTTGACTCATTGGAAAAGATTCTGATGCTGGGAGGGGTTGGGGGCAGGAGGAGCAGGGGACAACAGAGGATGAGATGGCTGGATGGCATCACCGACTCGATGGATATGAGTTTGAGTGAACTCTGGGAGTTGGTGATGGACAGGGAGGCCTGGCGTGCTGCGATTCATGGGGTCGCAAAGAGTCGGACACGACTGAGCAACTGAAATGAACTGAAGTTTCCCTTGAAGCTTCTTCTTTGACTCATGGGTTATTTAGAAGTGTGCTCTTCAGTTTCTATGTGTTTGAAATTTTTTCTTTGAATTTTCTAGTCTGATTTCATGTGGTCAGTGAGCATACTCTAAACAATTTCAATTCTTTCACATTTGTTAAGGTTTGATTTATGGCCCAGGATATGGTCTAGCTTGGAAAATGTTCTGTGGAATCTTGAAAAGAATATGTATTTAGAATGTGTATTCTACTGTTATTATATGCAATGTTCTATAAATATCAATTAGACCCTGTCAATTCTTCTATGTCTTTGTTGATTTTTGGTCTAGTTGTTCTATCAGTCATTGAGAGAGGGGTGTTAAAGTCTCAAACTACAATACTTTATTTATCTATTTCTTCTTTCAGTTTTGTAAGTTTTTGCTTCACACAATTTGTAGTTCTGTTTCTTGGTGTATATACATTTAAGATTTCTGTCGTGCTGGTGGATTGATCCTTTTATCATTTGTAATTTCTCTCTCTGTCATTGGTAATTTTATTTGATCCAAAATTTACTTTATCTGACATTAATATAGCCATTCTTGTCTCTTTGACTAATGTTAGCATGATATATCTTTTTCCACCCTTCGACTTTCAGTCTGTCTAAATTGCTTTAACTTATGTGAGTCTTCTGTAGGCAACATATGGTTGGGTCATGTTTTTTAATTCACTCTTCCACCTTATTTATTGCTAGTGTACTTAGATTATTTACAGTTAATGTAATTAGTGATTTGTTAGAGCTTATGTCTGCCTAGTTCCTTTGTGTTTTCTGTTTGCTCTCTCTGTTTTTCTTTTTCATGCCTTACTGTGGGTTACTGTAGTATACATTTCTATCCACATTAAACACTATTATAATATTTGCTTCAAACAGCAAATATAATTAGAAAACTCAAGATGAAAAGGAACGTCTACTTTATTTATCCATTTTTTCCCTTTCTTTTGTTTTATCTTCCTGAAGTTGAAAAATTCCTTCTTTTATTGTTATCTTTCTGTATACAGAACTTGTTTTAGCCATTCTTTTAAGGTAGGGCTGCTGGCAACACATTCTCTTCAGTTTTCCTTCATCTGAGAATGTCTCAATTTTCCTTTTGTTCCTGAGAAGTTATTTCTATCAGATATAGGAATTTAGATTGACAGTTCTTTTCTTTCAGTACTATGCCACTTCCTTTTGATCTCCGTGATTTCTTAAGAAAAATCTGTGTCATTTGAATTGTTTATCTTCTATAAGTAAGGTGTCATTTCTTTCTCATTGCTTTTAAGATGCTTGTTTTTAGTCTTTAAGTTTTTAGAAATTTGACTATGATGTGTCTTGGCGTGGAGTTCTTTTTTTGGGTGGGAGTGTTTGCTTCTTGAATGTGTAGTTTTATATCTTTGGTCCAATTTGGCAAGTTTCAAATGTTACTTTTTGAGTACTTTTTCCATCTTGCCCGCTTTATTCTCTCCTCTGAGATGCCAATGGCATGACTGTTAGATCTGAGACTTTGTTCACTTTTTTCCCCAGCTATTTTCTCTCTGTTGTCAGATTGGGCAATTTCTGTTTTTCTCTCTTCAGGTTCACTGATTTTACTGATTCTTTCCTTTGTTCTCTCCATTTTGCTGTTGAGAATCATCTATGATGGGGTTTTTTTTTTCTTTGTTTTTGGTAATTGGATTTTTCAGTTCTCAGATTTTCATTTTGTTCTTCTTTATATTGCCTATTTCTTGCTGAGGCTTTCTATTTCTTTGCTAACTGTTTTTTCATTTGTTTCAAGCACGTATGTAATTGCATGCTAAAGTATTTTTATGGGGCTTACTTGACATATTTGTCATGGATTTTTAATATTTCTATCATCTTGGTGTTGGAACCTATTGACTGTCTTTTTAAAACCAGGTTTATTGAGATATAATTGACATACAAAGGACTGTGGACACGTTGAGGAGATTGGGCATATACAAACATCTGTGATAGGCATTTCATTCAGATTGAGATTTTCTTCATTCTTGGTATGATAAGTAATACTTTTTATTGAAACCTGGATATTTGGGGTATTATTATATGAGGTTCTAGATCTTACTTAAATTTGCTTTAGCTGGCTTCTTCTGATTCTGTTCTAGCAGAGAAGTGGAATGTCCCTTGTTATTGCCAGCTGGAAGTAGATTCCAGTTTCCCTCTCAACCTCTTTTTTTTTTTCTAAATTTTTATTGTGTTAAAATATCTTTAACTTAAAATTTGCAGTCTTAATCATTTTTTAGTTATTATAAAATATTGGCTGTATTTCCCATGTTGTACAATATATCCTTGTAACTGATTTTATATATAATCCTACTTAGCCTCTCTTGACACTCAAGTTGGGTGTCCTCATTATTGTTAGCGGTGGTATTTTTAGCTCCCTACTACTGATACGTCCCTGATTGGAGGGGAAGAGTGCCTCATTACTGCTTTCCATATGGCATCTAATGACACCATGAGGTGGAGACTTATGACTGCTGGTTAATAATGAAAACCTTACTCCCTGCTAGGCCTCCTCTGACACCACCACAAGCTGGGAGGGGATGAAGTGCCTCATCACTGCTAATGGGGATGCAAGTCCAGGTTCTCCACATAGTCTCCAGTGACACTGTGGCTGGTAAGTGTTTGACCTTGTTACCAGCTGGCAGTGATGAAAGTCCTAACTCCCTATTTTCCCTTCTTTGACTTCAGTCTCTAGCAGAGGGTGTTTTGCTTCCTGGTTACAGACTCCAGCTTGGATAGTAGGCTTGAATGTTCTTTACTAGCATGGATGGGGTGTTACCATTTTATCTGTAGTGTTAAACTGGAGTAGAGCGGGTGTTAGTAAAATGTTTTCTGTTTTGTTAGGCTGTCCTTTTCCTGGCCATTTGGCTAAAGAGAGGAGGCTTTTGTGGGGACCTTCTTGTTTCCACCTGTAGGCATTTTCTAATTAAAGGTTCTTTTCTGTTCCATGTCTCTGATATGTGAAGCAAAAACAAACAAACAAGCAAAAAACCCAGGTAACTCACCCACATGTCATTCTTCAGGTCCCAAATGTCCTAGCCTGTCTGCTTTCTTCCCTCCAATTTTCAGTCTTCTCTTATTCGTTTCTTCAACTTTCACATCCATACATGACCACAGGAAAAACCATAGCCTTGACTAGGCTGACCTTAGTCAGCAAAGTAATGTCTCTGCTTTTCAATATACTATCCAATTTGGTCATAACTTTTCTTCCAAGGAGTAAACGTCTTCTAATTTCATGGCTGCAGTCACCATCTGCAGTGATTTTGGAGCCCAAAAAAATAAAGTCTGACACTGTTTCCACTGTTTCCCCATCTATTTCCCATGAAGTGATGGGACCGGATGCCATGATCTTCGTTTTCTGAATGTTGAGCTTTAAGCCAACTTTTTCGCTCTCCTCCTTCACTTTCATCAAGAGGCTTTTTAGCTCCTCCTCACTTTCTGCCATAAGGGTGGTGTCATCAGCATATCTGAGGTTATTGATATTTCTCCCGGCAATCTTGATTCCAGCTTGTGTTTCTTCCAGTCCAGCGTTTCTCATGATGTACTCTGCATATAAGTTAAATAAGCAGGGAGACAATATACAGCCTTGACGTACTCCTTTTCCTATTTGGAACCAGTCTGTTGTTCCATGTCCAGTTCTAACTGTTGCTTCCTGACCTGCATACAGATTTCTCAAGAGGCAGGTCAGGTGGTCTGGGATTCCCATCTCTTTCAGAATTTTCCACAGTTTATTGTGATCCACACAGTCAAAGGCTTTGGCATAGTCAATAAAGCAGAAATAGATGTTTTTTCTGGAACTCTCTTGCTTTTTCCATGAGCCAGCGGATGTTGGCAATTTGATCTCTGGTTCCTCTGCCTGTTCTAAAACCAGCTTGAACATCAGGGAGTTCACGGTTCACATATTGCTGAAGCCTGGTTTGGAGAATTTTGAGCATTACTTTACTAGCGTGTGAGATGAGTGACTGCCCCAGCTAAGACCTGGTGCAGCCAAATGAATAAGAAATGCAGCCTAGATTCAACCCATGAATCTCTGAATCGAAATACACAATACAGAATGACTGAACCTTATTCATACTTCTGACTAAAGTTTACTCTAACTCTTCTAGTAAAGAGACTAAGAAATTGGAAACTAATGACCTAAGTTAAGATTTGACCTAAAAAACAGCAGGCAGGATCTTCCCTTGGTGGTACAGTTGGGAGTTTTTAAAGCCTAAAAATCAATCATTTACCATCAGTTTTTTTGCATCTTCTAATGATAACCTCTCCTTAGAGCAAGAGTGATCTCAATTCTCATCCCCAAATGGAAGAAAGTCTTGGGTTAACATTGTGCACAGATTCAAGAGGGGCTGAACTGAGATGTTAAAATATTATTATCCTCATTTTACCAATGAGGAAAGTTTAGGGAAATTAAATAATTTTCTCAAGAACATACTACTAGGAAGTAGTTGAGCTAAGTTTCAGCTCCAAGTCTGTCTTACAGTCTAGTGTCTTGTTCTTAACCATGTAATCATTCCATTACTGACCTTCCTGTTTTCCTCTCTCATTTTAGGGCTGACTTAGCATGCCCCAACTTTTCATATGATGGGGCATGAGAGCAGGATGTGGCAGCAGGAATGTGCATGATATGTTTGTGTGACAATGATGCTAACCACATTCAAGAATGGAATTTTCATAAAACACATTCAAACAAAAATTAAAAATAAAAGATACGTGCAGTGCAAAGGCTTATTCTTGTGATTATTAAGAATATAAGTGCTCTGAGTTTTAAATTAAACCTCTTTAGCAGATTTTCCACATGAGATGCTTCCTCACCCAATGAGGTTTCATATTTCATAGATCAAGCTTGCCAATGACTTTTCTGCTTACAGCTTCCTTTTTACATTAAATGCCAATGCCTAGACAAAAAGTCCACATTTTGACTGACATCCATTTCATTGGAACGTGAACTCATCTACCCTGTCTCTTGGAATTAGCGAATTTGAGTTTTAAGAATATCGGACATTTTCCTGGCTACCTGAAAGTGCAGAAGGCTAACTTTATCTTTTAAAAATTAATTTATTTTGTCTTATTTTAATTATGTTTCTGCCTCAGTATTATTTGGCAAATGATCATGAAAAGTCTGAGTTGAATAATAAAAGAATTTGGCATAACTCTGTGGGGAAGCTTCCTACACTACAAGTGTGTCTGGCTCTAGAGACCTTTGGGATTAGAGAACAGTAAAAATAACTCTCTGAAGCTTTTTTGGGGGAAATCTAATGACATATACCAGGAAAATAAACAAAATTAAACATTTATTGAAATTTCTAATATTTGTAGGATGATTATGTAGAATATTTATACACACATTTTTACTATGCCATGTTAACATCATGTTAAATTTGATCACACACAGAAAAAAGAGCCAAGTACAGTATATAAACTTTAATGAAGTCAATTTTCTGTTGTGGATGTTCAATGATTATTAGGATTGGAGTTAAAATTTTCTGTTATTCAATGTGGCCTTCCCTCAAGGCTCAGATGGTAAAACATCTGCCTGCAATGCAGGAGACCCAGGTTCAATTCTTGGGTTGGGAAGATCCCTTGGAGAAGTGAATAACAACCCATCCCAGTGTTCTTGCCTGGGAAATCCCATGGACAGAGGAGCCTGGCTGGCCACAGTCTTTGGGTCACAAGAGTCAGACACGACTTAAAGACTAAACAACAACAAATTCTGTCTAGTGATAGAGTCTCAGAACATTTTCATCACCTAGCGGTTGGTCTGTGCTCAGAGAGGCAATAGTTACAGGTGAGGTTTGCATGGCATTTAGCTTGAATAGTGAAATCTGTGACCCCCAAAAAATATATTAATAAGTTAAAAACACCTTTTTTCATGTATCAGTCTTCTGAACCCAAGCTAGTGCTACATTTCTAGGAGCTTAAATATGTGCATCCTTTGAGTCAGATAAAAAATAAAATATCAAAATTTATTACAAAATGTATTTCAGCTACATTTTTCATAGGGACAAAGTTATAAGTAAATGCACAATTCTAGTTTCTTCAGGCAGTAGGTCTGTGTGCAAGAGTTTTTTAGAGCAACCAGAAACAAAAATCATATTTCAGTGGCATTTCAAGTAAAAGTCCCTCCTCCCCAGCACAGTAAAAAAAGACCATCTTAAAGGAGAAATTTTAGATGTCCAGAGACCTTATGAAGAGTGCTTTACCATTGAGTCTTTAAACACAGGTCTTTGGTGATGACCACAGTATATAAATGGAGAGATAGAGAATTAATTCATCGTACAGTGGAGCAGAAAACTCACATCTGTTCATGCTACAACCCAGTACACCCCATTTATTATTGCTTTGCCCTGTTCTGTCAGGTCCAAGCAATTAACTTGTGCAGACTGGCTTCTGTGAGGATAGAAAGACAGTGTGTTTATCAGGGGGATATACTAGTTTTGGCTTTTTTAACATCAGAGCAAAAGAAATAGAATGTCCCCTATGCTCTAGGTAGATGAAGACACTATCAAGTTACAGTCAGGGAGTAATATAAGCACCAATATATACCCATGATTTTACATAAAAGATAAAACTTTAGAGTGCTTCCCCCCCCTTTAATCAGCTAAGAGTAGATCATTTGGAATGGAGTTCAATATAGTTATTTTAGTTTCTTGGTGAATGTTTCATTTCTAAATATATAGGTTACCCACATCACTGGTAATCTGGAAATGGGGGAAAAAAAGAAAATGATATTGTCATTGCCATTGAACATAGCAACGAAGGTAGATATATATTCATATATGTGTTGCTCATCTGAGGGTCTACCCTCAGGTTCTATCATATAAATAAGAAAATGGGGTGTGCTTTTGTATATCCCAGGTATAAGTATCAGAAAATAGAATATAGTGTTACAGAACACTATATATCTGTCTCTTATACACATCTTCATTAAGGGAAAGCACAGTGGAACATCACTTGGTCTCTGAAATACTCATTGCTCATCCAAATGGTTCACAGAGTGCCTGAGCTATGCAAAGTTTCATATAACAACACAGAGTGCCTGAGCTATGCAAAGTTTCATNCCCTGGGATTTCTTTGGAAGGAATGATGCTAAAGCTGAAACTCCAGTACTTTGGCCACCTCATGCGAAGAGTTGACTCACTGGAAAAGACTCTGATGCTGGGAGGGATTGGGGGCAGGAGGAGAAGGGGACGACCGAGGATGAGATGGCTGGATGGCATCACGGACTCGATGGACATGAGTCTGAGTGAACTCCGGGAGGTGGTGATGGATAGGGAGGCCTGGCGTGCTGCGATTCATGGGGTCGCAAAGAGTCGGACACGACTGAGTGACTGAACTGAACTGAACTTATTCGTTTCATACATAATGTCCAGGTTTTTTACTTGTACTTAATTGAAAAGAATAGAAAAAGTAAATCCACTCCATCTTCCCACAATCAGAAGTAATCAAGCATCTCTTTTAACAAAATTTAATTTATACATGTGTGTGTGTACATGTGCTTGTATGTGCTCATACATGCACATGAACCCATGCTTTTCTTCCTTTCGGTGGATTTTTCTTGACCTCTGGCATCTATGAAGTGTCCTAGAGTCCATGGCTCTATACTGAAAATTGTCTTGCTTCTGAATTAGTATCACTAACAAGTCTGGAGAAAATCTTACTTACTGGTCCCAAGAAGGCACATTACATTGGCATAAGACAATATTGTAGAGTGTTTTGGAACATAAACTATAAAGCCAGACACATTGAGTTGAGTCAGTTTTGTCAGTGTGTGACTGCAGACAAACTATTCCTCAGTGTTTTCATCTTTTATATGGGGAAAATGATAGGACTTTATATCTGTAAAACATTTAGAACAGTATTTGGTTTATTATTGGCCCAAATAATATATAATTTAAACTGTTGTGCTGGCATTCTATGCCACTAAGAAGGATGTCTTCTTCTTGGACTTGGACTTAACTTCCAAACTTTGAACCTTGTCCACCTCTCCAACTCTCCTCTCACACCATTATCTCCTGCTGCTGCTGCTGCTAAGTCACTTCAGTCGTGTCCGACTCTGTGTGACCCCATAGACGGCAGTCCAACAGGCTCCCCCATCCCTGGGATTCTCCAGGCAAGAATACTGGAGTGGGTTGCCATTTCCTTCTCCAATGCATGAAAGAGAAAACTGAAAGTGAAGTCGCTCAGTCTGTCCGACTGTTAGCGACCCCATGGACTGCAGCCCACCAGGCTACTCCGTCCATTGGATTTTCCAGGCAAGAGTACTGGGGTGGGGTGCCATTGCCTTCCCCGCCATTATCTCCTAGTTTTCTGTATTCCAATTGCCCTGAATTTTGTTCAGTTTCTTAAGTATACTACATGCTCTTTCAGCTCCAGGCCTCCACACTATATCCTACTCACTCTTCAGATTTCAGAGAGGTGCTTTCCTGAGTCACAGCCTGGAGGAAGTCTCCTTGCTTCATGCTCCCATAGCACCCTGCACTTCCTTATCATTTGTGCCCTTGATCTCAAGCTGTTTCAGACCCAAAAAACTATAATCTATGGCCTCTTGTGGCCCTAACTCAGGCCTCAAGCTCTAAGAAGTGGCTTATGATAGTAACAATTCTGGAGCTAGTATGGTTGGGGCTGGGAATGAGAGGGTAACAGGCAGGAAGGCCAGGGGTCTCCAAACGGAGGAAATAGCCTGCAAGTGTCAGACATTTTCTCTCTCTTAAGCGACAGAAGAAAACAAACTAGCGATATTTTTTCCTTCTCTATACAAATTTAAAAGAGGTTTCTCTTAAGATTCTGTGTTGCCATAATGATACCTGGTTTCACCTCAAGTTAACCAATGCCTTTTTCTTATGGAAATGTTTATCTTAAGCTATGCTAATGTACTATGCATTTACCCCAAACTCTGTCTTCAAGTCGGTTCTGCCTTTTGGGCTCAACCTACTTGATAAACCAGTATGTTACACTCCGATATTGTTCCTCTAATCTATGTAAATGAAACTATTTGTATGGTGATCTGCCCTTCTTCAAGATTCAAGTTAATCATTTTATGGCCCAAGATCAACCATTTGGAGCCAAGGTTATCCCAAAATATTCTTATGGGTGTGGGGCCTGGTGCCATTCTAAGTTTTGAAACATTCCTTTCTTTCATTAACAGACTGCTGGTGACTATATAACATCCAGCTGAATACTAGCAGAGGGGTACTCTTTCTGCCCCCTTCTGATGCCTATGTCAGAAGCTTTCTCTATCTCCTTTATACTTTAATAAAACTTTATGACACAAAAGCTCTGAGCGATCAAGCCTCGTCTCTGGCCCCGGATTGAATTCTTCTCCTCCGGAGGCCAAGAATCCCGGCATCGTTAATTCAACAACCTTTCAGGAACAAAGAGAGTTTAAGATTGACTGAAGCATAGCTTTAAGTATACAAATTTGTACAGAAACTTGGAGGAACTTAGGGCAAAAGAAGAGAAAGATAAAATACAAAAGGAACCTCATTAACTCTGCTGTACAATTTAATTTTAAATGCAACTTCTTACTCTTTAACTTTTAAAAATAACTTCACATGCAACAACAGTTTAGTTACACAGAGTTCCTAAATGGAGAAATTTATTATTGACTGGCAAAGCCTGAAATTAAGAGTGAATAAATGCTGACCTGGAAAACCAATTCTGAAAGGTTGCCAACCCCTGACTTAGATGCCAGAAGACCCAGAGTGTCATCTTCAGTTGCCAATAATCACCATCGCCTTATGCCTCCTAGCTTAGAGGTCATGTGCTCCTGGAGCCCATCAGCCCTTTACTTCAAGCCATTTTTCTACTTTTTTCCTTCACCTTTAATCTTTTTGCCCATTAGTCGATTCTTATTAGCCCTTTCATAAATATCTCATCCACCTCTCTTTGGTGTCCTACCCCCTTCCAAGGTCAGCTTGTTCTTTGAATGCATGCTGGAGGCAGATAAAATATACAGCAATTCTTTGTTGTCAAAACTTGCTGATCTTTTCCCCTTAGTGTCTCTTGTATATGACACTAGATTCCCACTGTGACCATGGTGGGGCAGGCCCCATTAGCTAATTGCTTTTCTTGCCTCCAGTATCTACCTTCTCCAAAGTATTCTGAGTGTCATTGCCAAAATCATCTCTCTACATGGTACTTTTTATCATGCCATTTTATCCTTTAGCTTCCATGATAGGCCAACAGCTTTAATCTGGTTTCAATTTCCACCACAGTCTGGTCCCAATTCAAGCCTTAACTAGAGCATAGAACCTGGACATAGCATAACACTTTCTTAGGTTTCCTACAAAAGTTTCTAGATTATATCCTTTTAATCCTCGCTCAAAACCCTCTCCTGCTTTAAAACCATTCTGGATATACTGCTTTCTCCCCATCTATTTGGTTGCCTCTTCTCCCTTCCAAGATGCACACATACACATGACCATCCAGAACTTTGACCCCTGACCTGCAATGCCCTTCATTACTCCAAGTTCTCTTGTCTCTCTGAATGTAGCTGAAATTGTACTTACCAAATATTTCACTGGCTTCCTTACATTTCTTGAAGTAATTGGGGCCATAAAAATTGTACTGACCAGGTCGTGCTAGTGGTAAAGAGCTTGCCTGCCAATGCAGGAGACTTAGATGCAGGTTAGATCCCTGGGTTGGGAAGAGCCCCTGGAGAAGGGGATGGCAACCCACTCCAGTATTCCTGCCTAAGAAGCCCATGGAAAGAAGAGCCTGGTGGGCTATGGTTAATATGGTTGCAAAGAGCTGGACATGACTGAAGTGACTTACAATGCATGCAATGAACTATAAGCTGAAATGGCAAATCTTACTTCTGAGTTGATGTAGTTAAGAGCCGATAGGCCTAAGCAGTCTCTTCTCTTCCTCTGCTGTAGCAACTTCGGAAGCTATGTGTTGAATTGTCAAGATTCAACAAGGAAGGAGCCTGAATCCTAAGTTACTGGATGGAGGAGAAATCCTACCAGCCTACGTGAGATTTTATATAAGTGCAAAACAAACTCTTGTTGCATACTTCCAGATTTATTTGTTGTTTCAGGTAGCATTAGTTACCCTAATTCACTTAATAACTTCAAAATGTAGCCTTATCACTTAAGCTCTCTCACCTCCAACAAATACCACCTCTACTCCACTTTAGCAATTCAGCCACCACATTCTAGAGCTTGTCATCTTATAGAACTCATCTAGCTCCAGAAACACAATTCAGATATTTCACTCTCTGGTCAACGCATCCTAATATTTGTACTCTCAATTTCCCCCACTCACACTAAAGTTGTTCTTCAGTATCTTTGAGACTTCCAAATCCTTATTCTCAAAACTATTCACTTCCTTCTGGCTTCATGTTCCATGCAAATCTGGGGCAAATTCTCATTCTTCTTATACCCTCACTTTTGCCCTTAATTTCCTCGCCCACTTATCGTTCCATCACTCCTGCCGTGCAAAACTCCAACACCAGATGATTATAAAGATCCTTTTTCTTTCATTTTAATCCTAGGTTGCAGAGTATTCCTGCAGAAAATAGCATAAACAGCACACTGATGGTTACCATTTCCAAAATTAAGATTTCCAAACTCACAGATACTCTCCAAATTGCTAAGTAAAACTTATGCTTTTGCCTCAGTCAGTTCCTTCTCTTTTGCTTGTCACTAATGTCTGTCACAGCCATTTGTTCTCCTCTTCTCAAGACCCCTAAATTTGTACTTCTCATAGATGGTCTTGCCTCTTTCACAGTGAAATTAGAAGCCACCTAAGAAGTGCCCTAGACTAATTGTCCTATGTTTATTTCTTTTCCTCTTGTATTAGAGGAAGATATGTCCTTACCTTTGCCAAGACAAATCATTCCACTCATGATTTGCCTCCACAGAGTCATTACTTTATCAGTTATCCCTCCTCACCTAGTTCTATGTCTCTAACCCTTCTTCTTTGCACTGGCTTTTCCCCTTTTGCCTACAAGCATGCTCAAATCCTATCTTAAATAAACCACTTTCCCTCAAGAGTGCCTCTCCCTCAAGCTCTCACCTTATTCCCTTAATTTTCTTGACAGCTAAGCTTCTGGAAAAGAACAATTTGTACTCATTGGCTCTATTTCTTTGTCTCTTGACTTACTACCCAATCCACTGCAATATGGTGTCTGTTTTTATCTGCTAAAACCATTCTCACTAGAGGCACTGGTGAATAATTAAACCGAATCAAATGATCTCTTTTCCCCAAGTAAGATAAGCTCCCTGACCTCTAGGCAATATTTAACACTCTTTACCATTCTTTCCTAGAAAGCACCTCTCTCAGTTTCCACATTATTACTCACCTAGTTCTTTGACCTCTGACTAGTTCTTTCTCTATCTGACTTTTATGTGTTGATATTATCAAGGGTTCCAATTTGATTCTCTTCTCATATGAATTAAGACATTTTTTCCTTCTCCTTTATTTTAACGCCTTCAACCACTGTCTGTTTGTGAATGGTACTAATTCCATCTGTCTTATCTCCAGCTCTCCCCTTTGCCTTGATGTTCCATGTGAAGTGAAATGAAGTGAAGTCATTCAGTCATGTCCGACTCTTTGAGACCCCCCTACCAGGCTCCTCTGTCCATGGGATTTTCCAGGTAACAGTCCTGGAGTGGATTGCCATTTCCTTCTCCAGGGGATCTTCCCAACCCAGGGATCGAACCTAGGTCTCCTGCATTGTAGACAGATGCTTTACCATCTGAGCCACCAGGAACTTCAAACTCAGTATGTCCAAAACTGTATCTCCCATATTGATGTTCTTGCTGCATTTTCTGTCTCAATGAATTTCCCCATTTGTTCAATCCAGAAACCTAGAATTCTCTTTTACTTTAACATCCTTGCTCTTGCCACTGTGGAAGACAGTATGGGAGTTCCTCAGAAAACTAAAAATAGAGTTGCCATATGATCCAGCAATCCCATTCCTGGCATATACCTGGACAAAACTGCAATTCAAAAAGACATAGCAGCACTATTCACAATAGCCAAGACTTGGAAACAACTTAATGTCCCTTGATAGATGAATGTATAAAGAAGACATGTACATATATATACAATGGAATAGTATTATGCACAGCCATTAAAAAGAACCAATTAATGCCATTTGCAGCCATGTGAATGCAACTACAGACTATCATACTAGGTGAAGTAAGTCAGAAAGAGAAAGACAAAAAACCACATGATATGACTTATATGTAGAATCTAAAATATGACAAATGAACCTATCCATGAAACAGAAACAGAATAACGAACATAGAGAACAGACTGGTGGTTTCCAAGGGAGATGGGTTAGGAAACAGATGGAAAAGGGTTTGGGGTTAGCAGATGTAAGCTTTCAGATATAGAATGGATAAACAACAATGTCCTACTGTATAGCACAGAGAGACATATTCAATATCCCATAATAAACCATAATGGAAAAGAATGTGTGTATGTATATGTATATACACAATGTATATACATGTATAACTGCATCACTTTGCTGTATAGCAGAAATTAATAAAACACTGCAAATCAATTATATTTCCTTTAAAAAATATTAACATCCTTATTGGTCTTCTTCCTATACTCCTTAAAACCCTAGCACCAAATAATATTAGTTCTACTTGAAATTTTTTATGAATTTCCCTTCTTTTTTTCTACTGCTCAAGCTTGGGCTCTTGTCCTGTTTCATTTCAACTTCTACAAAATCCGCACGGATTATTTCCCTGACTTTGGTATTTTCTGCCTGTAAATTATCATTCATCCAAATTGATCTTCAAAACCACTGAGCTTGGATTGTTAGCCATTGTCCATAGGATAAGTTTCAAAGTTTTTAGCATAGTGTATGAAGTGCTTCTTGGTAGGCCTGAACCTAATATTTTTTTAATTTTTTTATTTTATTTTTAATTGGAGGATAATTACTTTACCATATTGTGATGGTTTCTGCCATACATCAACATGAACCAGTCTTAGGTATACATATGTTCCCCCTCCTTCTTAAATCTCCTTCCCACCTCCCACCCCATTCCACCCCTCTAGGTTGTCACAGAGCACTGGTTTTGGGTTCCCTGTGTTATACAGCAAATTCCCACTGGCTATCTATTTTACATATGGTAATACATATGTTTCAAAGTTACTGTCTCAAATCATCCCACCTCCTCTCTCCCCAGGGTCCAAAAGTTTGTTCTCTGTCTATATCTCCATTACTGCCCTGTCGATAGGTTCATCAGTACCATTTTCTAGATTCCATATACATGCATTGCTGCTGCTGCTAAGTCACTTCAGTCATGTCCAACTCTGTGTGACCCCATAGACGGCAACCTACCAGGCTCCCCAGCCCCTGGGATTCTCCAGGCAAGAACACTGGAGTGGGTTGCCATTTCCTTCTCTAATGAATGAAAGTGAAAAGTGAAAGTGAAGTCACTCAGTCGTGTCCGACTCAGCGACTCCATGGACTGCAGCCCACCAGGCTCTTCCATCCATGGGATTTTCCAGGCAAGAGTACTGGAGTGGGGTGCCATTGCCTTCTCCGATATACATGCATTAATATACGATATTTGTTTTTCTCTTTCTGACTTCACATTGTATAATAAGCTTTAGGGCTGAACCTAATTTTATAACCTCATTTTCCAGCATTTTTCTTCATACTCTCTATGCTCTAGCCAAATTGCAATATACCATTCCAAAATTTAAAGCCACCATGTCATTTGCTTAGACCTTTCCTTCAGCTTGACTACGAACTCCTCTTTATTAATTTTATTAATTGTATTTTAGCCTTTATTCATGATGTGGTTCATTTTGAAAATTTTCCATCACTATCTATTCAGATTGACTATTTTTTCCTGTAATAACTAATCTGCCTTCACTTCCATCTGGTGAATTTTTCAGGTATTGTATTTTTCAGCTCTAGAATTTTCATGAGTTTATTTTTTAACAACTCCATTTACTTTCTCTGTGTTCATGTATACTTTTAAACCCTGAGCATATTTATAATATCTGTTTTGCATTTTTCTCTGATAATTCTATCACCTCTGTTATTATTTCTGTGTCTATTTCTATGGATTGACATTTCTCCCAGTTATAGGTTGCATTTTACAGCTATTTTGTTTGTTTAATAATTTTTTTTAAATTGGAGGATGGAATTTTCTTTTTTTTTTATTTAAACTTATTTGTTTTAATTGGAAGCTAATTACTTTACAATATGGTATTGGTTTTGCCATACATCAACATGAATCCCCCATGGATGTACATGTGTTCCCCATCCTGAACTTTTTTATTTTTTAATTGGAGGATGGAATTTTCTTGTCTTCCTTTAAGGACTGTTGGATTTTGTTCTGGAAGACAGTTGACTTACTTGCACATTACTTTGATCCTTTCAAGTCCTTATTTTAAGTTGATGAGATGGATGTAGGATAATCCCTACTCTCAGCCAATTTAGTCCTACTAGCTGGACATGATCTTTCCTAGTGCCCTACTATCTAATAGGAAGTCCTGGTTGCTAAATGAGGCTACTTTACTCTGGCTAGTAGGAACTTAAATGTCTCCCAAATCTGTGTGAACTCTGAGAATTTTTTCACTCCACTCACAGTTCTCTGATCATTCAATGCCAAGACTCACTGAGTTCTGCCTAGTGCATTCAGGGCTTCTTACTTAGCAGTAGACTCCAGGGAACCTCTGGGAAAGTTTCTAGAGTTCTTTCTCTGTGTGGATTCCTCCTCCCTCTCTAACTCAGCCTCCCTGAATATTGCTCTCTCTGTCCTCAACTCAGTGAAGTCACTACGCTCTACTTGGATTCCCCTCCCTGCACCATGGTCTAGTAGTACTTCTAGGTCCAAAGCCAAGGTTAACATCATTTGTTTTCTTTCTCTCAGGGGCTATAATACTGTACTTTCTGTTGTTCAATATCTGAAAATAAATGTTTCTCTCTCCTTCTCATTTCTATTCTTCAAGATTTGAGAAAAAAGTCTTTTCAGTAGTTCAGTCACCTGACTGCCTTAGTAACTAGGGCGTATGGTCATGCCATTCAATTTCCATTCCTTTGCATTCAAAAAGCAGTGTTGAGACATCAGTTTGAGCATCTTCCATTTTTTTTTCCCCCACATAAAAAGACTCAGATGGGAAGAAATACATACCTTGGCTATTCTCATACTACTGCCTCTTACTAAATGTTTGCTAAATGTTTGCTAAATGTTTGCAGTAGACTGTGTTGAGTGTATTCATCTAGAGAATCCAAAGGGGGAGAAACGGGGAGTCAGAGTGAGAGAGGAAGAGTGCTATTTGTCCCACTAATCTCAATAATGAGTAATATTTACAAATGAATATTCAGTATTTAGTTTCCACTATCCAATTGGTATCCTTTTTCAGGCATTGGTAGAATGAGGCAAAGATAATGATAGTTTTTACTACATTGCTAAGTCACTGCTAAGTCACTTCAGTCGTGTCCGACTCTGTGCGACCCCATAGATGGCAGCCCACCAGGCTCCCCCATCCCTGGGATTCTCCAGGCAAGAACACTGGAGTGGGTTGCCATTTCCTTCTCCAGTGCATGAAAGTGAAAAGTGAAAGTGAAGTCACTCAGTTGTATCCGACTCTTAGCGACCCCATGGACTGCAGCCTACCAGGCTCCTCCATCCATGGGATTTTCCAGGCAAGAGTACAGGAGTTGGGTGCCATTGCCTTCTCCAGTTTTTGCTACAGTTTTTGCTACAGATGGCCTATAACTGGACTTCTGTTGTTCCACTATAGAAAATCATTTAAAAATCCATGACACAGGTCCAGATAAAAAGGATAGATGCCATGATGCAGAACACATGAGAAGCCACAGCTCAGCTGGGTTACAAAGATCACAGATCACAGAAAAAGTGTGCAGTGGCTGGTGCATAGTGTTGCTAATCTATAGTCTAACTTGTCTCCTGCCAGATTGACATTGTGCTTTGGTTGATAATGAGACTTCTCAAAGCCAAAGAGCTTTAGAACAAATTATACTTGATGGGTTGCTATTTTACTGTGTGATCTTTTATTTATAGGATTCCAGAACATCCACAGACACATCAAGTCACTTCCCAATAATACGACAAAAGTAAAAAGAGATTGAAAATGTCACAACTGACATTAGATATAGATTTAAAGTTAGCATGCAAAATGACTTTTCCATTTAAAAATCAAATGTGATCTACAAAAACTGGATGACCACTACCTACCCTTCTCCATCTCTTCTTCACAACCATTTTTCTTTCTCTCTCAACTTTTCCTCTCCATACCCTATCCTCAACCCATTTAATGACAGTCAGAGGAGAGTTGTGGCACATTTAGCTTCTGGACTTATTCAATTTTAATCAAGTTGATGATGACAGGGCCAGAAAACAGAATCATAGATGCTTCAGCTTGGTGAGGGAGAGCCCATAGTCATCATCTATCTTGATTTGGCAGGTGCAGTAAAGGCCAAAAACAAAGAAGATGTTCCTGTCTCCCACTTAATACCCCATCTGTTGCTACTAGTTTCTTGCTCAGTTCCAAAACTTGTTATTTCACACACTTAGAAAGCAAGCAACCAGACAAAAAAATATACAAATACATAAAATGAACAAACATGTAAATTCAAAGTCAAACCATATATAAAATGGAACATTACTCAGCCATAAAAAGAAATGACACGGATCATTTGTAGAGAGGTGGATGGACCTAGAGTCTGTTACACAGAGTAAAGTGAGAAAGAGAAAAACAAATATCACATATAAATGCATATATATGGAATCTAGAAAAATGGCATAGATATGCAGACATAGAGAATGGACTTGTGGACACAGCAGGGGAAGGAGAGGGTGGAACAAATTGAGAGAGTAGTACTGAAACATATACAGTACCATGCATAAAATAGATAGCTAGTGGGAATTTACTGTATAACACAGGGAGCTCAACTTGGTACTCTGTGACAACCTAGAGGAGTGGAATGGGGTGGGGTGGTGGGAGGAAGGCCTAAGAGGGAGGAGATATATGTATACATATAGCTGATATACTTGGTTGTACAGCAGAAATTAACACAATGTTTTAAAGCAACTATACCCCAATTTTAAAAGATATATGTGTATGTGAAGGGAGTGTATACATATATATATATGTGTATATATATATATATATATATATATAACTGAATCACTTGACTGTATGCCTGAAACAAACACAACATTGCAAATTAACCATAATTCAATAAAATTTTTTAAAAAAGAAATGCAAAATCTCAGCCCTCACCCCAGAGGGGTGCAGAATCACAGTCTGTGCTTTAATAAGATCTGCAGGTAGAGGCAAACAACAGAATGGGGAAGACTAGAGATCTCTTCAAGAAAATTAGAGATACCAAGGGAACATTTCATGCAAAGATGGGCNGGCTCCTCCATCCATGGGATTTTCCAGGCAAGAGTACTGGAGTGGGGTGCCATTGCCTTCTCCTAGTATTGCTACGGAGTCTGGATATAAAGTGTGTAGTTAGATTGATTAAACGGCCTTAGCAAGCAGTACATATACGTGGACTTCATTTAGTTTGCAATTTTATGAAAGGAATCAGAGTAGGCTTCTACAAAATTTAAATTGCCTTTTGCACAGGGATGGAATAGAAAAATGTTCTGGGAACAAATGTTAACAGCTGGATTTATGAACAAACCATTGATTTCCTCCAGAAGTGAAAGAAAGCAGAGGCAATCCCTTGAAAATCAGAGACATTTTAAGGCAGGATTTGAAAAGGGAGAGGGAAGAAGCCAGTTAGACAGATGAACAAAGGTTTAGCAGAGGATCAGGGTAATCATTTTCCAAATAACTGTGACATCCTAAAATAACAAATGAGAATGGCAGTTTGAATTTGTCCAGAGTGGCATCTCCTGAAGTCTATGACAAAACCAGCTTCTCCTTGGATCCTAGTGCTAGGGCTTTCCTTTGAAAAAAATCATGGGATGGTGAGTGCCTCTAGCTTAAAGCCCTGGACTACATATGTCACTCACATACTGAGCCAATCCTTGTAAGAGAAGAAGAAATGAGTGGTGGAAGCAAAGTGATGTGACAGTGAGCTTGTCAGATAGAAATAATAAAGCTCCATTCTTGATAGCAAGCAATTTGAGAGTCAGGGGTGTGAGGAGGGATTGATTAAGGTGGCCATGGTAACAAGAATTGAGGAAAATTTTAACAGAAACATTGTGATCCATTTCAGAGAGAGAAGATGGGCTGGATATGAGAAAAGACATAATAGAGAAAGAAGTTATAAAAAGTGTAGATCATGATTTCAGCTGTCCAGATAAAGAAGGAATGGAGGTTAAGAAAACTCAAGAAAAGACATTTAGATTTTGCAATAGCCTAAACTTTAGTTTTGCCTTAGAGAGGGGAAGGCAATGGCACCCCACCCCAGTACTCTTGCCTGGAAAATCCAATGGACGGAGTTCCCAATTTTTTCCCCCAATATTAGTGTCATTGGAATAGTTGGACAGCCTCCAAGCTATCAACAGGCAATTCTCAATCTGGACACTGTATCTTTCAGAGAACTGAGAGAGAGAATTTCCCCATAGAAACAATGTCATAAGTGGTAGTTTGATCTCCAAATAAGATAACAATAAAGTATGGCTGAAGAGAGTAATATTGTTCTTTTAACCATACCCCACCCCAGTACTCTTACCTGGAAAGTCCAATGGACAGAGTAGCCTGGTGGGCTGCAGTCCATGGGGTCGCTAACAGTCGGACAGACTGAGCGACTTCACTTTCACTTTTCTCTTTCATGCAATGGAGAAGGAAATGGCAACCCACTCCAGTATTCTTGCCTGGAGAATCCCAGGGATGGGGGAGCCTGGTGGGCTGCCGTCTATGGGGTCACACAGAGTCGGACACGACTAAAGTGACTTAGCAGTAGTAGTAGCAGTGCTTTATTGATCATAGAACAGGATGAGATTTCTCAGGGTTCCTCACTTTCTCTCCTCATCTCAGGGACAGTTTTGAGCACTGGTTCTGAACCTGGGATCTATGAACCCCACAAAGAGCCCATGAATATGATTCAAGTGCCCTGAATTTGTAAGGGAAAAATTTAAATCTTTATTTTAACTAATTTCTAATTGAAATGTAACATTTTCTTTAATTATGAATATAGGCAACACACTGCAGTAGTTTTAACCATCCCAGTAATTTTTCTAACAGTAATAATCACAGATACTTGCATATTATACTAAACTTTTACCAGATATTTTAAAATACAACTTATATTCATCACTATTTTGAATTTAGGACATTTCTTAGTTATCACTGTCTTCTTATCAATATTTAATGCATGTGTTCCCCATCCTGAAACCCCCTCCCTCCTCCTTCCCTGTACCATCCCTCTGGGTCATCTCAGTTTGTAAAGTAATTAACCTCCAATTAAAATAAATACATTTATATTAAAAATATATTTAATGCATTAATTTAAAAGTATATATGTTAATATATCATAGTGTGAGTAAATGTTTTGAAAGCTGTATATTTCAATTTAATTAGTTTCCTTTGGAATAATGTGTATTTAATTTTACCTATTTGAAGAGATTTTTAGAGGAGATCAGCTTCTGACATGACAGTGTGAGGAGCTCTGCTGATCTGCTCCCCAATAAAATGGAGATTATATATTATATAAAATTATATATTTACATATAATATACATAATTTTATATATTTATGTATATAGGTAATATATAGATATAGATATGCCCATTTAAAGCCTCTGGAAATGGTCATAATGTAACCGGGAAGGGTTAATTTAAAATTTACACTGAATCTTTGTGACTTTAACCCTTTTTTGTTATTATAAAACTGGAGTGGGTTGCCATTTCCTTCTCCAGTGCATGAAAGTGAAAACTGAAAGTGAAGTCACTCAGTCGTGTCCGACTCTTAGGGACCCCATGGACTGCAGCCCACCAGGCTCTTCCGTCCGTGGGATTCTCCAGGCAAGAGTACTAGAGTGCGGTGCCATTGCCTTCTCTGAATTGAATTCACTGCTTTCCCCTAAATCTGGAAGTAAAATTGAATCTGCCTGAAATGCAGAAAACCCAGGTTTGATCCCTGTGTCGGGAAGACCCCCTAGAGGAAGGCATGGCAACCTACTCCAGGATTCTTGCTTAGAAAATTCCATGGACAGAGGAGCCTGGTAGGCTACAGTTCATGGGGTCATAAAGAGTTGGACACAACTGAGCAACTAACACTTTCACTTTCTTTGGATGTAATAAGTGTTTTCAGTTATGCATCAATTTAATTAGTTCACTGCTTTCCCCTAAATCTGGAAGTAAAACTGAAGGTCTAAGAAGATGCGCCGTGTATGTCTTTGTTGCTTTCCTTTCCTCCCAGGGTTTAGGGTGCACTGTTTAAAAAGCATGGCATTGAGACAGAAAGTATGTGGCCACACATAACATGGTAGATTTGAAAGAGATTTGTCTCCAAAGAGTATGTTAAATGACAAGAATGACTTGTTGCCATTAGCTTCTGGTCTCTAGTATGCAATTTCAGAAACTTTAACAAGGTCCAAAGGGAGAAGAAATCCTGCAAAGCAAAACTTCCCTCAGTCTGTCAAATGATATCACAAATCGAATGGGTTTACCCACTCTGAATGGCCACAAAACGATTCTGTATTTTTGTAAAAGTTGGTGCCAGGATGCAGCACAAACCTATTGAGCCCTTACTATGAGCCAGCCCATGTGCTGGACACATGCCTGCACAAGATTTTATTTGATACCAATCACATATTAGAGACACAGTGGTAAAGAATCCTCCTGCCAATGCAGGAGATGCAGATTTGATCCCTAGGTTGGGAAGATCCCCTGGAGTAGGAAATGACAACCTACTCCAGTATTCTTGCTTGGAGAATTCCATGGACAGAGGAGCCTGGTGGGCTATAGTCCACGGAGTTTCAGAGTTGGACGTGACTGAGCAACTTAGCATGCACACACACACATATTAGCAAATGATATTTTTGTCCTTAATTTTGAATGAGGAAAGTTTGGATTGGAGAGATAAGATGGCTTACCAAACCTCACAGTGAATTGACTATAACACTGTCTGACTCCAATGCCATCCTCTTTATACAACATCATTGTGCCCTGGGTAGTCACTTATCTACCTCTTTTGTCCTCATGTATTAGGAAATGAAAGAGAAAGGACCCTGGGACAGACAGAAAGATTGAATGCCAGCAAGCAAGCACAAGCTCTTTCCTGTATAGAAAAGGTGCAAGGAGTCAGGTAAAAGCAGATGGACTGGCCTCCTCATTGCCCTCCCCATTTCTGCCATTCAGAGGCCCAATGCACCTCACACCTGTCTCCTGTTCATTCTTTCTCGCTCCTTGTTCAGTCTCAATGTCCTATCCCTTCTGCAATCCCTAGGCTTTTCTCTCTTTTCTCTGGGCCACCTCACCCTCATTTCCTTTACTCCTCCTGCTCCTTCTGTTTACTTATCTTCTGCTCAGCTTTCAAGGCCCCATCAGGGCCCCACCACTGACTCTGCTTTTACAATGGCTCTGTGGTTTTGAGATGAAGTAAAACGTCACTAATTTGTTCTAATTGGGGGGAAGGTCAGTCTGCCTTAAATGAAAAGTATGAGTGATAGGATATTTAGGGGGAGAAAATGCAATCTCATTACTTTCAAGTGCATAAAGTAATCTGGATGACCAACACAAGAGGATAAAAGGCAGAGCTATATGTCTCAGAGATCTGTAAGTGTTTTGACAAATAAGCACGGCTCATTTATAATTAGGACATTCAGTTTGGAGATACAAATACTGATGCTGAGGTCTATGCACTGAAGTAGGCTAATATTTCCCTTGTTTACACAATTAGTTTGCGAAAAAGGCTCTTTCATCACAGACACAGGTACAATCTCATTAGAAGCGTCCAGCATTTCAGACCCACTTTCTTATGCCACATGACCTGTAGGAAGAGTGCCTTGTTCAGTCAGTTCTCCAAAAGGAATAATGGTGAACAACAACAAAAGTACCCATTTTTCTGTTTCTCTTCTATGCAAGAGTTACTGTCAATGAAAGAAAAAGTCCCTATTCTGGTCTCATTATTTGAGGGTGAGGATGGGGAGGTGTATTGCAAAATATTGAATGGACACAAGCATAGCCAAACCTCAAATGGTCTTAGTCTGGACTCTACTAATTTAGAATTGGTAAAAACTGACAAACTAGCATACCTTATTTTTATGCTGCAAGAAGCCAATTTGGTAAGCTAATTATAATAGTAAATAAGATTTTCCTGCAAAGATTTATAAAATTCCTTAAAACACCAATTTTCTTTTTTTTTAAATTTTTTTTAATTTAATTTTACTTTACTTTACAGTACTCTATTTTCATGCAGTGTTTAATACTTATATAGCACCGCCTTCATTTAAGTATAATTGTTAAGTTTTTAACACTTAAATAGTACCTCCTTCATTTAAGTATAATTGTTAATTAGCTAAATTTCTTACCAATTTCTCGAAGCAGTTCCCTTGAGCAAGTCCTATTAGGAAGCCTTCTTTGGCATATTTTACTTTATTGTGTATGGAAGTGAATAGCCATACTATTTTCTTTTTGAATAGCTTATAATCAAGGCTTCCCATCAATTTGAACCAGCCTTCTCCCATCCTACTTTTCTCATAGCTCAGCAATAATTTCTTCCTGTACAATTAACCAAAAATGGGAAAAAATGGGGGATGAATTCTACAAAAGTCTCTCTGCACCATTAGGAGGCCAAGGTCCCTGAACTTCTATGCATCCTGACTCTCTGTCCCTGATAGTGTGGAGATAAGTGGGTAACTGACAAAAAGGAACATTCCACCATAGTTTACCTTGTAGTCTTAGAGTGTTTCTTTGGCATTCAGAATGGAGATATTCCATGTTTTGCTATGAAAACATCATACGAGCTTTTCTTCAGCTACCAGGGGAGTTGATTGATATAAAACTGCTACCTTTTTCTAAAAATCATTAATCAGAATGTACTTCTTGCAATTGTGAGAGTCTTCAGTTTTAACCCAAAGGATTCATGAAAGGGGTCCTTGAAATTGTTCAGCAGGCCAAAACTAGGGAAATAAGGGAGGAACTTTTGCTTACAAACCATTAGAAGTACATCTGAAGGGATTAACTTTGTTCGAAAGTTACTAAATTTGCCAAACAAGGTCATGGGGCCACTAGTCTGAAGTTCCATGATTTGGAGTTCAAACAAACATCATGCTTGGAAAGGAGCAACAGGAATTCATTATTAACAGGGTATACTGAATGGGGTGAGGTTACTGGATCCAAGAATAGTGATCCATACCTGACAACTTTCAAGGAAAAGATGAAAGGAAAGCATCTGCTTGCAAATTTCAAAGGAACATGTTCTAGATGAGAATATCATGGAGACGAGAATATGATGACTTCTATTTAGGGGTTTAAGAAGATAATAAGGTCCAAGTTCCCTCCCCCCACCTTTATCTCCCCAAATGCCAAATTAGCACAATATTTTAATGGTAGCACAATCAAATTTAGTGTTATATAGATAAAAATCAAGATTTTTCAGAAAAGTACTTGCTTTTTATGTACCATAGTTTAAAAGCAAGCAGGACTGCCTTCTAAGTATGTTTTTATTCATATTGAGGTTCTGATATTTTCTACAGGTATATTCAGTTTTGACACTAGAATGTAAATCAAAGAGAAAATGGAATTTTGTTTACAAATTTCTGCTTACAAGTCTGTATGAATAAATCTGTAAAATGACCAAGGGTGATTTAAAAGAGTTTTAAAGAGTATATCAAAAGTAGTAAAATATACAAATTGAAGAATTACTGATTAATAAAACTGTTTGGCATATCTTTTAGCATACATGTTCTTAAATGAAGCATATCTGAGTCCTGGAAGTAGTCCCACACCTGTGTGCTTTAGGATTGGAATTGAGATGTTCTGAGTAGAAGGAGACTTTAGAGATTATCTAGCATTATTTTTTCAAGTTTCTTTTCTTCAAATTTCCTCAATCAACATAGGAAAGAACAATATAGGAACCTCATAAAAAGGAGAGTCTCTAATTAAACTAGGGATCAGGGAGTTTAAAACCTAGTGTACTCCCTCACCACACCTTCTCCCACATTTGCTGTCCAGAGAACCTGAGGTCAGAAACTAAGTGACTTGGCCTAGTTCCCTCAACAATAAGTGTGTCAATTTCCAATTAACTCTTTTAAATCTCCCTTGGTCATTTTACAGATTTATTCATACAGAGTTAATTTCACTCTTAGAGTTAATTTCACTCCTAATTTTTTTTCGTCATCCTCACCTCCATTTCTACCCCCTTATATCTCTAGGGCCTCCCTTGTGGTTCAGCTGGTAAAGAATCCACCTGCAATGTGGGAGACCTGGGTTTGATCCCTGGGTTGGGAAGATGCCCTGGAGAAAGGAAAGGCTACCCACTCTAGTATTCTGGCCTGGAGAATTCCATGGACTGTCCATGGGGTTGCAAAGAGTTGGACATGACTAAGTGACTTCCACTTTCACTGTATCTCTAGTAAAAGAAACACATGTGCAAATACACACACACACACACACCCCATCCCAGGTTGCCATTAGAAGCTCCTCTTGCCTCTCACAAGCTGCTAACATCTCACTGTGAATGTCTTTATTACAGTCTATCTTCCAGGAATATTTGCATTTCCAAAGAGAAAAGTAGGAAGACAGCAGTGGTGAAACTAATGAAGTGAATCACTAAAGATAGCATGACAGCACCATGGCAAATTTTGCTGTGTGTGGCCTTCCTCATATTTACCCAATATTTAAGCCTAACCCTGCTGGCTCATTTAAAAAGAGTGGTTTCAGACAAAACCTCAATAAGAATTTGCATTTAGACCATTTTTATCTTGAGATTTGAACAAGCAGAATGAGGGTGAAAGGTGCCCCCACTCTTCTTTAGAGTTTTCCACTTTACTGAACTTCTTTCTGAATAGGTGCAATGTTCCAGAATACTTCGCTTTGTTTTCTCTATGATTGGAAGACAGGCCTGAAGGCCTGTGTGTGTGAGTATGTGTGGTGTGAGAGAGACAGAGGACATCCATAGAGAGAGACACAAAAAAAGACACAAGACTGACACAAAGACACACACACACAGAGAGAAATGAAATAGAAACACAGAGAGTGACACACACACATATACAGAGAGATACACACACACACAATGATACAAGAGAGAAAGAGACAATGACAGTGAAAGATGGCAAGATAAAAAACAGCAACACACATACACAGAGTGAAACAGAGAGAAGGTGAGATTGAGACTGAGAAACAGAGAGGCACACACAAAAAATAGAGTGAGAGACAGATCTACACAGAGAAGGAAACTAAAGAAAAACCTTTGAGAGGGAGAGGGAGGCTGAGAGTGATGGAGAAAACTGAGACATAGAAGAAGGAAAATCATGGTGACCAGGGAAGAGAGAAATCCCTCCCATTACTTCTTTCTCATTGGAAACCTTCAATGTTTGTTTATTTTGTGTTCCATGTAACTTGGAAATTAAGTTTTATTATCTCCTATTCAGAGGCAAACTGCTTACAGCAGTATCTGCTGCTCAGAAACAAATTATTATAATCTGTCTCTAGAAAATATGTTCTTTTTTCCCCATTTTAGTTAACAAATGCAATTGTTTGGGAATCTCAATTATGGTAGTATGTGAGCCAGAGCTGAAGCCAAGGCTGACAGGGGATCAACATGATGAATTGACCAGCAGTTTTCCAGATCTCTAGTGCCAGACATTTACATCCCTCCTTAGCCATGCAGAGCTATGTGATTTCTGGGAGGTGTACTCCTTGTAAGGCAGATACAGGGCTGAATGTAGCCCATTTTTAATGTCTGTGTGCCTGGAGCTCACTGCAGTCTTAGGATCTTCTCTGTGCTCTTGGTGGGAGCAGTGCTCACTTCAGCAGGGAGTTCTCCATCTTACCTATTCTGCCAGGAACCTTCCCACTGCCATCTAACACTGGATGCTGCAATAGTTCTCACCATAAAAAAATGAAAAAAGGGAGAGGCTCACATGGTCTCACAAGTCCATATTTTGCAAGTGGTTCTGAGAAGCACATATAACAGTTTTGAGCCATTTTTCACACACACACACACACACACACACTCAAAGAGAAAAAGAGACAGAGAGAGAGAAACCAATGCTTATGTCTACAAAAAATGCACACAAGAATGTTCATAGCAGCTTTGTTTATGTGCCTAGTCACTCGGTAGTGTCCAACTCTGTGCGAGCCCATGGGCTGTAGCCCGCCAGGAGGATAGACTGTAACCTGTCCATGGGATTCTCCAGGCAAGAATACTGGGAAGTGGGCTGCCATGCCCTCCTCCAGGGGATCTTCCCAACCCATGGATTGAACCAGGTCAACCCACATTGCAAGAGCATTCTTTACCATCTGAGCCACCAGGGAAGCTCAAGAATACTGGAGTGGTCAACCTATCCCTTCTCCAGGGGATCTTCCCAACTCAGGAATCCAACTTGGGTCTCCTGCATTGCAGGTGGATTCTTTACCAACTGAGCTACCAGGGAAGCTCACTTTATTCATAATAGCCTCAAACTGGAAACAACTCAAGCATACAAAGCAAAACAAATAAATACTGTGTAAGTGATTCTGTGTTCCTATAGCAGAATGCTTCACAACAACAAATGAATTACTCATGTATACCACATTGCAGGGCTTCCCTCCTGGCACAGCAGTGAAGAATTCACTTGCCAATGCAGGAGACACCGGTTCGATCCCTGGGTCAGGAAGATCCCCTGGAGAAGGAAATGACAACTCATGCCAATAATCTTGCCTGGGAAATCCCATGCACAGAGGAGCCTGGAAGACTGCAACCCACGGGGTCACAACTTAGCAACTAAACAACAACAAAAACCATCTAGCTGAATCGCACAGCAGACAGGACCTATAAGTGAAGGAAAAGTGAACGGCGGTTAGTCGTGTCAGACTCTTTGTGAGCCCGTGGACTGTAGCACGCCAGGCTCCTCTGTCCACAGGATTTTCTAGGCAAGAATACTGGGGTGGGTAACCAATCCCTTTTCCAGGGCATCTTCCCAACCCGGGAATCAAACCAGAGTCTCCTGCATTTCAGGCTGATTCTTTACTGTCTGAGCCACCAGGGAAGCCCATAAGTGAAAGAAATCAGACACACACAAAAAATAGGTATTGTATGATTCCACCTCTATGAAGTTCAGACGTGCATTCTTAATCACTAAGTCGATTCCGACTCCTTGCGACCCCATGGACTGTAGCCTGCCGGGCTCCTCTTTCTATGGGATTTCCCAGGCAAGAACACTGGAGTGGGTTGCCAATTCCTCCACCAGGGGATGGAACCCACATTTCCTGCTTTGGCAAGTGGATTCTTTACCGGTGAGCCACATGGGAAGCCCTGTATGAAGTTCAAAAACAGGCAAATCTCATGAATGGTAATAGTAATAGAAGTTCGAGTGACTATTGCCTCAATAAGGGAGGGTATAAACTAAGAAGGGGCTTGAGGAAGATTTCTTTGGTGTTGGAGAATTTTTATATTTTAAACGGTTGGGGGGAAATGAAAAAATAGAATATTTCATAGCATGTGAAAATTATATGAAACTCATGTTTCAGTGTCCCTAAATAAATATTTATTGGCACACAGCTACACCCATTTGTTTACATATTGTCTAAGGCTGCTTTTGTGCAAAGAAGGCAAAGTTGAGTAGTTGCGACAGAGACCATATGGCTTGCAAAGCTTAAAATATTTACTCTCTGGCCTTTACAAAAAAGTTTGCTGACTCGTGATCTAGGTCATGGTTACACGGGTGTAGACATATGGAAAAACTCGAGATGTGCATTCCAGATTAGTACACTTTATGCACTTTATTGCAAAGATTTTTTTCATGATGGAGAAAAATGAAGATTAATAAGAATACTCGCTCAAATGCTTGGTGTACATTAGTTCAGAAAAGAAATGCTGAATTCAGTCCCTTCTTCACTTTCATTTTTATAGATGAGAATCATTCCTTTATACACTTTCTTTATGACCAAAGTATTACGTGAAGCAATATTAGAAGCAACTTTGATATAAATTAAACCATCAGTGAAGCTCTTTCAAATTATGAAATTCAAATTGACATTTTGCAGGCAGGAAAAACATAATTAATATATCACTTCCTATTTCCTAAAAATAAAATTTAAAAAAAACTTAAAATGGAAAGCTGTTTTGGCGATAACAGAATGTTTGACTCTTATTGGTGGTCCACCTCTGAATCAAATCATTGTTAAAGGTTATTATGACTTGACTGCTTAAAAAAAAAATCTCCATGCAACCACAGGAAAATATCTGCTACAATGAAGAGGCCAGTGTAAGCCAAATGACAGTGATAAATGTATTATAAACATATCATTTTGAAAGCTTGTAATGGTGCAATTTCTTTACATTGTCAAATTTGCTCCTAACTTTAGTTTCATATTTTCGCTGTTTCCAATATTCATAAATTGTAATGCATATCAAGGAGCACATTTCAGTGTGAAAACGGAGAAGAACTGGAAAATATATCTACAAGATGGCTTCAGGGTGGGAAATGCATTTCTTTCTAAAATCCAGGAGACAAATTTAAAATCACAGTCTGGCAGTCAGACAAGTCAGTGACAGGCTTTTCATTAAATCTTGGCTAAACTGTATAGTTGTTCCGTTGTTGTAGTTGCTGCTATTTTTACAGCTATAGTTGTGAACCAAACAATATGAGAGTGAGCCAAATACAGTGGCAAGACAAAGCAGAGCAATATTGTTAATCAGCTTGTGTTCTTTATGCTCCTATTAAAGACATTTTATATTCATCTTCTATCTGCATCCAGCCTCAGATATTCCAACCAAGCATACTTCAACTGATCTGAAATACCTGGCAGCTTTTAATGTAAGGTTGCCGGAGTTCTCCAGGCAAGCTCCAAGTCCTTTTTTAGGATCTCTGATGACTGACCCCACCTCTTGAAGTGGTGGGAGGTTTTAGCTCCAATTTAAAGTCTATTTATTTTCAGAAATTCATTTGTACATAAGAAATATCCTACCATGCAGTTGTTAGAGGATTAAATGAAACATGTAAAGTTCCAAGAACACAGTGGTGCTCCATGATTGATACTGATGTCAGCTTTCTAAGAAATCCATTTGGTCCTTTCACCTAATTTGGTGGTAGTTGGATCTGCGTAAAGTGGCGCAATCACAGTGCTGTTTAATAGCACTTTCTGCAATGATGGAAATGTTCTGTATTTGCACTTTCCAATTCTGTAGCCACTAGCCACATGTAGCTGTTTGATCACTTGAAATGTGCCTAATGTGAATGAGGAACTGAACTTTAAATTTAAAATCAAAGGTAAATAGCCATATGTGACTAGTGGATGTCATATAGCCACAGCACAGCCTTAGGGGACTAAATTTTACTTACCAAAGTAGCTTTGAATTAGATGTTCTTATCCATTTTGAAGTGCCATGGACCTGTTAGGAAGTTTGGTGAAACCTATTGGACAATTTCTTTAAAGTCTTTTTTTCCTTTCTTTTAAAATATAGCTTTACTGAAATATAATTCACATGCCACACAATTCACCCTTTTATATAAATCAGTGGTTTCTGGTATAATCACAGATATATGCAACCATTACCACAGCTGACTTTAGAACATTTTTTTAACCACCTCAGGAGGGCTTCCCAGGTGGTGCTAATGGTAAAGAACTATCCCTGGGTCGGGAAGATCCCCAGAGGAAGAAATGGCAACCCATTGCAGCATTCTTGCCAGGAGAATCCCATGGACAGAAGAGCCTGGCATGTTGCAGTCCATGGGGTTGCAAAGCGTTGCACACAACTGAAGCAACTGAATACCAGCAACTCTTTCCCTGACCACACTCAGCTATTAAGCTCCACTACTTGCTCTATTAACCATTACAATAGCCCTGAGGCATGAATTCCTCTACAGCCTAATCTAATCAGTAACTTCTGAGGTCAGTACTTGATATTTATTCTGATTTCATCAGGGTTCGAGAAGGCAATGGCACCCCACTCCAGTACTCTTGCCTGAAAAATCCCATGGACGGAGGAGCCTAGTAGGCTGCAGACTATGGGGTCGCTAAGAGTCGACACGACTGAGCGACTTCACTTTCACTTTTCACTTTCATGCATTGGAGAAGGAAATGGCAACCCACTCCAGTATTCTTGCCTGGAGAATACCAGGGACGGGGGAGCCTGGTGGGCTGCCGTCTCTGGGGTCACACAGAGTCGGACACGACTGAAGCGACTTAGCAGCAGCAGCAGCTTCAGGGTTCCTCGCAGCTCACTCCTTACCCTGATTTCTCCTACAAACTAGCTGACCTACAGTGTAGCCTGTACAGGCATCAGGTTCTCAGTCCTCTGCCCATTTCCTTCACCACAATCTCTACTCTTTTTTTAGATTTACACTTCTCCATGCTCTACTGCAAAGAAAGTCTGTTACTAAAACAGGAGCAAGCTGCTTAATGGTCTACTTCTCTCCTTCTCTCCCCATCCCAGGAAAATCTTTGGGCCTGGGCTCTAGCTCCAGTGGTGGGGACGAAGGTAAGCTTCTCTTTTGAGTGACAACCCCATTCCAGGAGCTCAGTGCTCAGGTAAGGTGGGGTGGCAGTATCTGAGGTTTTCTTGGCTTGTCTCTCCTGGTATGGAAACACCACCTTATGAACTGGGGCATGGGCTATTGAAGCCCAAGTATTTTGAGCATGCCAGAGCCAACGTACAGCTACTGTTTCACAAGTGTGGAGTAGAGAGAAGAAAGGAATCCCCACCTCAACTGCACTGCCCAGGGCTTAGCCTCAGCAACAAGCAGCTGGGAGTAGGATGAGAAAACACTGACATCTTGGTCCTCCTGAGAAGAAAGCTGAAAGCTGTGGGGAGAGGGAGCCCTGTGTTCTTGGCTCGAGCAATCTGGAGTGGCATCTCCTCACTGAACTGAGAGGGCAGAGGGAGAGAGTGGTCTTGGTTCAAATACCAGACTTTCTTACAGGGGACTATAGTCAATATCTTGTAATACTCTATAATAGAAAATAATCTCAAAAATATTATCTGTATATATGTATAACTGAATCACCTTGCTGTGCACCTGAAACATTGTAAGTCAACTATACTTCAATAAAATATATATATTAAGAAAAATTTTTCCATACATTTTCTTGAATAGCTGATTTTTCATTCCTCATTTGCCCTTATTGTTACTGAGTCCAAGCTTGCTCTGCTCGCTGCACAACAGGGCAGTGGATCCAAGAGATGAGATGTTGGGGCAAGGAAAATGACTTTATTCGGAAAGGAGCTGATGGAGAAGATAGCAGGCTAGTGCCTCAAAATAACCATCTTGTCAGGTCCAGGTCGCCAGGTTTTTTTTTTTTAATGAATCAGAGATGGAGGGGAGGAGGGGAGGTAAGGAAATAGAGAAAAAAGACTATTGGATCCTTGCAAATGTCCTCAAAAATGGCAAGCCTCAGGCAGGGGAATGTGTTAGTTTCACTTCCTCACAGTTCTTCACAGGTGGGTGGGCAGCTCAGGTTGTCTCCCCAAAGCAGCCATTATGTATGTTTATAATAACAAAAAAGGGTTAAAGTCACAAAGATTCAGTGTAAATTTTAAATTAACCCTTCCCGGTTACATTATGACCATTTCCAGAGGCTTTAAATGGGCATATCTATATCTATATATTACCTATATACATAAATATATAAAATTATGTATATTATATGTAAATATATAATTTTATATAATATATAATCTCCATTTTATTGGGGAGCAGATCAGCAGAGCTCCTCACACTGTCATGTCAGAAGCTGATCTCCTCTAAAAATCTCTTCAAATAGGTAAAATTAAATACACATTATTCCAAAGGAAACTAATTAAATTGAAATATACAGCTTTCAAAACATTTACTCACACTATGATATATTAACATATATACTTTTAAATTAATGCATTAAATATATTTTTAATATAAATGTATTTATTTTAATTGGAGGTTAATTACTTTACAAACTGAGATGACCCAGAGGGATGGTACAGGGAAGGAGGAGGGAGGGGGTTTCAGGATGGGGAACACATGCATTAAATATTGATAAGAAGACAGTGATAACTAAGAAATGTCCTAAATTCAAAATAGTGATGAATATAAGTTGTATTTTAAAATATCTGGTAAAAGTTTAGTATAATATGCAAGTATCTGTGATTATTACTGTTAGAAAAATTACTGGGATGGTTAAAACTACTGCAGTGTGTTGCCTATATTCATAATTAAAGAAAATGTTACATTTCAATTAGAAATTAGTTAAAATAAAGATTTAAATTTTTCCCTTACAAATTCAGGGCACTTGAATCATATTCATGGGCTCTTTGTGGGGTTCATAGATCCCAGGTTCAGAACCAGTGCTCAAAACTGTCCCTGAGATGAGGAGAGAAAGTGAGGAACCCTGAGAAATCTCATCCTGTTCTATGATCAATAAAGCACTGCTACTACTACTGCTAAGTCACTTTAGTCGTGTCCGACTCTGTGTGACCCCATAGACGGCAGCCCACCAGGCTCCCCCATCCCTGGGATTCTCCAGGCAAGAATACTGGAGTGGGTTGCCATTTCCTTCTCCATTGCATGAAAGAGAAAAGTGAAAGTGAAGTCGCTCAGTCTGTCCGACTGTTAGCGACCCCATGGCTTGCAGCCCACCAGGCTACTCTGTCCATTGGATTTTCCAGGTAAGAGTACTGGGGTGGGGTATGGTTAAAAGAACAATATTACTCTCTTCAGCCATACTTTATTGTTATCTTATCTGGAGATCAAACTACCACTTATGACATTGTTTCTATGGGGAAATTCTCTCTCTCAGTTCTCTGAAAGATACAGTGTCCAGATTGAGAATTATCTGTTGATAGCTTGGAGGCTGTCCAACTATTCCAATGACACTAATATTGGGGGAAAAAATTGGGAACTCCGTCCATTGGATTTTCCAGGCAAGAGTACTGGGGTGGGGTGCCATTGCCTTCCCCTCTCTAAGGCAAAACTAAAGTTTAGGCTATTGCAAAATCTAAATGTCTTTTCTTGAGTTTTCTTAACCTCCATTCCTTCTTTATCTGGACAGCTGAAATCATGATCTACACTTTTTATAACTTCTTTCTCTATTATGTCTTTTCTCATATCCAGCCCATCTTCTCTCTCTGAAATGGATCACAATGTTTCTGTTAAAATTTTCCTCAATTCTTGTTACCATGGCCACCTTAATCAATCCCTCCTCACACCCCTGACTCTCAAATTGCTTGCTATCAAGAATGGAGCTTTATTATTTCTATCTGACAAGCTCACTGTCACATCACTTTGCTTCCACCACTCATTTCTTCTTCTCTTACAAGGATTGGCTCAGTATGTGAGTGACATATGTAGTCCAGGGCTTTAAGCTAGAGGCACTCACCATCCCATGATTTTTTTCAAAGGAAAGCCCTAGCACTAGGATCCAAGGAGAAGCTGGTTTTGTCATAGACTTCAGGAGATGCCACTCTGGACAAATTCAAACTGCCATTCTCATTTGTTATTTTAGGATGTCACAGTTATTTGGAAAATGATTACCCTGATCCTCTGCTAAACCTTTGTTCATCTGTCTAACTGGCTTCTTCCCTCTCCCTTTTCAAATCCTGCCTTAAAATGTCTCTGATTTTCAAGGGATTGCCTCTGCTTTCTTTCACTTCTGGAGGAAATCAACGGTTTGTTCATAAATCCAGCTGTTAACATTTGTTCCCAGAACATTTTTCTATTCCATCCCTGTGCAAAAGGCAATTTAAATTTTGTAGAAGCCTACTCTGATTCCTTTCATAAAATTGCAAACTAAATGAAGTCCACGTATATGTACTGCTTGCTAAGGCCGTTTAATCAATCTAACTACACACTTTATATCCAGACTCCGTAGCAATACTAGGAGAAGGCAATGGCACCCCACTCCAGTACTCTTGCCTGGAAAATCCCATGGATGGAGGAGCCTGGTAGGCTGCAGTCCATGGGGTCGCTAAGAGTCAGACACGACTGAGCGACTTCACTTTCAATTTTCACTTTCCACTTTCATGCACTGGAGAAGGAAATGGCAACCCACTCCAGTGTTCTTGCCTGGAGAATCCCAGGGACGGGGAAGCCTGGTGGGCTGCCGTCTATGGGGTCGCGCAGAGTCAGACACGACTGAAGTGACTTAGCAGTAGCAATACTACTGAAGGGCTGTCTTTAAATAGAAGACTATATGCATAGGCAGGTGGTGGAAGAAAAGAATAATTCTGTTGCTCCCAATAGGCAAAGTCAATCAATTTTCTTTTAGTAAAAACTTCTAAAGGCAAAACGTTGCTATTGGGAAACATTCAGTGTAACAGAACCATTTTAGTGCCTGGGTAGGTGAAGTGTAACAGAACCATTTTAGTCCCTGGGTAGGTGACCCATTTTAATATTTCTTTGTTTATCAACTGCTTATACAAATTCTCTGCAATGATGATTCTGTACAAAAAGGCACTTCTCCCCCTATCTGTACATGTAATAACTTCTTTCTGTAATAAAAATACCTGGTCCTATATTTTTGTACTATATTCAGAAGAAGAAAATTAAAACTGAACTGTAGATAGGGTCATTAATCCTCATTTGTCCCAGCATCAAGTAGAAATTGCTGCTCAATTACTCTTCTTGAGGCATTCTTAAAATATTTCCCCATCATCTCCCCCACCAAAATAACACACACACACACACACACCAAATCTATCCTTCCAAATCACTGAAATCAAAACAAATTCTGAGGTTATGTTGTGTGTATAATACTTGCCACATTTCTCTTCTGGTGTCTTCAGAAACAGGAGTCTTAGTAAAAACTTCAATGAAGAAAAATTCTGCTTTAATAAATTAATAGGAGATCCTCTTAACTTAGTATAACAAGATAAAACCACCGTTTAGGAAGAAGGAGGGGGCAGAGTGCCAGGTTGCCAGTTTCTTTTTGGATGTACTGAGTTTAAGAGTCTGGAGAAATATTATGGAGATGTTCAGCAGGATGTTAGAAATTCAAGTATATTGGCATTTCACAATTTTTTTTATACCAGAATACCAGACTCATACTCTTAGATATTTATAGTGTTGATCTGAGTAGAAAGCTCCACTTAGACAACTGTCTTGTGGGTGCACTGAGATGACCCAGAGGGATGGTACAGGGAGGGAGGTGGGAGGGGGGTTCAGGATGGGGAACACGTGTATACCTGTGGTGAATTCATGTTGATGTATGGCAAAACCAATACAATATTGTAAAGTAATTAACCTCCAATTAAAATAAATAAATTTATATTAAAAAAGAAACAATATGTGAAAAAATGAATTAATGAATTTATTATTATTTTCTTGTTTTGGACATTGCCCTTTGTTCAGTCTTTGGCTCTTGGAAACATAAGTTTTGAAAGCATTTGGCTCTAGATAACATACTTGTGGTCGTTACACTGTTTTATATAACAAAATGTTGACTGACATCCATATTATTATAACATCGTGAGAAGTACCCTATTTTTCACTCTGTTTCCCAGAAGCAACAATGGTCATCTTTGTGATTTTTTTTTTCATCTAAACATTTCCTTTGAGCTCTACACCCCAGCTACCTTTCCGGGAAGTTGAAATCTGAAGGCTGGCCTCATAACAGATAAAAGAAAAGGATGTTTAATCATCTTTGAGAATTAGGCACATCATATTTCGAATGACAGTAATAGTCAATAAAACTGGATGGTCTAATTGTCTTTTCACCCAAATGAAATGTCCCTAGCACCCTCTTTATTCATGTACCATTCTCTAGGTAATTTAGGCAAAAGCTTCTGCTTTTATACAAATTACTTTAGACTGTCATGTGGTTGTTCTCAGCCTGAATTGTCCAGATATAGTGTGGATTCATGAAATAAAGGTGGGTTGCCTTTAAATAGTTGTGGGAGTGGGATTTTATACATTAGGTGCATGTCATTTTTCACTGCTGCCTTTAATGTCTGCAAAGAATACCTTTTGTGGAGAACACAGAAAACATGGTACATAGAAGCACTTCGGGATCTTTACACGCAAATTTAAATGATAATAACAGGATGCAGATTGCTCTATAGGCTTTGAGGAACATGTGCACAGACAGGACCAAGTATTCAGTGATACCTAGCTTCACTCCTATGCTAGTTACTTTCTGGAACCATATTAAATATCTATCCAATAGACATCATTCAAAATGTTACTCAGGAATGGAAACTGAAAGCAAAGCCGGTTTAATGAGTGGATTAAAAATAAGATGATCAGATGGCCCATACAGGTTCCACCAGTACCATATTGGTATGAAGAACCATTAAGTAAGTGGTCAAGCAGTCATGAAAAGTTCCACACTGGGGTCCAATGAGGGACCAAGTTATACTGATCCAGTTAAAGAGAAGCCATAAAGGGCTTTGGAAGATTTTTCAAATTATAATATTTAAGTTAAACCAAGAAGAGTACTTTTGGGAACAACAGCATGTAAACAAAGAATTTACAAGTATTCTCTATAGATTCTGAACCCCCTCTGATCCTGAACTTGCACATAAAGTTTGGAGACTTAGGCCAAGACTGGTGTACCCTCTTTGCCTGGGGTTAATGGGGAAAGTANCATTTTTCAAATTATAATATTTAAGTTAAACCAAGAAGAGTACTTTTGGGAACAACAGCATGTAAACAAAGAATTTACAAGTATTCTCTATAGATTCTGAACCCCCTCTGATCCTGAACTTGCACATAAAGTTTGGAGACTTAGGCCAAGACTGGTGTACCCTCTTTGCCTGGGGTTAATGGGGAAAGTATGAGCAGAATCTTCTTGGTTGTCTTGTTCTGGCTGCAACAACACCTCTGTGACTCTGTAACACTTACCAGAATCAGCCTGGAAACTACACAAAAATATTCAAGAACTGTCCTGTCTTGTTAATGTGGCCCATGGTGACTGGTCCATATGTGACTACTTAAATTGAAGAACAGTATATATTTGCTATATGCTTCCACATTACTAACAATTCCATACTTGATAACCCATTCTGAGCTGTTATTTTCAAATACACACACACACACACACATCTCCCAGTGACAGTATGCTAGAGAATGTTACTGTAGGCAGCCATAAATTCAGGATGACCTCAGCAATATATACAGTTGGTTGACACTAGAAATCATGATCAATATTGAAAGCAATAGTCAAAAATGGCCCTTGAGTTGATTCATATTGTTTATGGCAGAAACCAACACAACACTGTAAAGCAATTATCCTCCAATTAAAAATTAAAAAGCTCAATAAAAATGGCTTAAAAAGGCAAATTTTATGTTATGTATGTTTTACCACAATTTTTAAAAAGCATGAAAATATGATGAGAAGGAAATAAGCAAAAAATTAAGAGAAGCAGTAAAAAAGATTTAAAAAATGAATACTTGGTACATTTGTATTAAAAAAATGGCCCTTGAGTATAAAAGGACTCCAATGAGTAGTTATTTGAAGAAAATTTTTCATGACATGAAGAATGGCATTTTCAAAACCAAGCTACAGACTGAATCAGGTTGAAAAATACAAAAACATTATATTTGTCCAGGTGCTCCTAGAGATTCTCATCAATATTTTAGCAGTAAACAGTGAGCCTATTACTAGGGTCACATGGCATGCTGGTTAATTTTTATTTAAAATGAGTGCCATTATTCATAATCATCCACATCTCTGAAATAGGCTCTTAAGTCCTGTTGAATGGAAGCTTGATGATGGTGATCTTTCAGGAAAATACCAGCAGCTACTTCAAATATTTACAAGAATGTCAAGATGGAAAAAGTTATAATAATACTCATGGTCAACCTCATCATCTCTTAGGACTGGGTCTGCCCATGTTCAGGCTTGGACACTAATGTAAGCTGATGGAGGATGTGGTTCAAAATGAAGATTTTTCAGAACTACAAACAGGAGAGCTGCTAATTTGCAAAGCAGAGTTTTAAAATTATTCGCCTCAATGCTCCACTGTCTTTTGTAGCTTTTATACCCTAAATTCAATTGGTAGCTAGCTTACCAAAATGTGGCCTTGAATTGGAGCTCTTAGAAGAAACTGAAGGTTTCTACCTTAACTTCTTTCAGGTTTACTTCCTGAGATGGTTAATTTTATGTGTTAACTTGATTGAGCCATGGGTGTCCAGATATTTGGTTAAACATGATTCTGGCCGATTCCCTGATGACTCAGTTGGTAAAGAATCTGCCTACAATGCAGGAGACCCAGGTTTGATCCCTGGAGATGGGGATGGCAACCTACTCCAGTAATTTTGCCTGGAGAATTCCAGGGACTGAGGAGCCAGGTGGGCTACTGTCCATGGGGTCGCAAAGAGTCAGATATGACTGAGCGACTAACACTTTAACACTGGGTATTTCTCATCCAAAAACACAGGATGTTTTTGGATGAGATAATCAGTAAATAGTAAAACAGATCATCCTCCCTAATGTGAGTGGCCTTCCTCCATTCAGCTGAAGGCCTGAATAGAAAAAGAAGTCTGACCTTCTCTCAGTAAAACAGAAGTGTTCTTGCCTTACTGCTCTCCACTTGGAACACTGGCTTTTTCCTGTATTTGCACTCAAACTGAAACATCAGTTTTTCCCGGGTCTTGAACTTGTTGGACTTCAGTCTAGAACTATATCATCAGGTTCTAGTTCTCAGGTCTCCAGACTCAAACTGGAACTATGGAATGGGCTCTTTTGGGCTTGGAGCTTGCTGACTTAACCTGTAGATCTTGGGCCTTGTCAGCCTCCATAATCACATGAGCCAAATAAAAGCATATGCCTTTATGTTTATTAGATATATACATAGAGACATATCTATTTAAATAGATATCTATCTATCTATTGATAGAAAAAAGTTGGACAACAAGGAGACAAAGAGGACATGAAGTCTAGTGGGGGTAATATCAAGTTGGACAGAAGTCTGTTTGTTTCAACGGAAACAAAATGAGTAAGTCTACAGAGAAAACACAAGAGAGGATGAACTGATAGAGAATGAACTAGGAGAAGTTGAGAAGGAGAGAACTGTTTCAAAAACACTTGAGAAATGACTGTTTCATAAACACAGACAGAACAAATCAGTGGTACTTGTAGTATCTATCAGTATTCCTCCAACTGGAATATGTGATCTTCCTAGCCATGTTATCATGGAAATAAGGGAATCTTAGATTCTGCTGCAAGAATTATGGGAGAACTTGAACACCAACTGCATTTCCCCATAGAAATAAGGCTCTAAATCCTGACTGCTGCTGCTGCTAAGTCACTTCAGTCGTGTCCGACTCTGTGTGACCCCAAAGACGGCATCCCACCAGGCTCTCCCATCCCTGGGATTCTCCAGGCAAGAATACTGGAGTGGGTTGCCATTTCCTTCTCCAATGCATGAAAGAGAAAAGTGAAAGTGAAGTCGCTCAGTCTGTCCGACTGTTAGCGACCCCATGGACTGCAGCCCACCAGGCTACTCTGTCCATTGGATTTTCCAGGTAAGAGTACTGGGGTGGGGTATGGTTAAAAGAACAATATTACTCTCTTCAGCCATACTTTATTGTTATCTTATCTGGAGATCAAACTACCACTTATGACATTGTTTCTATGGGGAAATTCTCTCTCTCAGTTCTCTGAAAGATATAGTGTCCAGATTGAGAATTGCCTGTTGATAGCTTGGAGGCTGTCCAACTATTCCAATGACACTAATATTGGGGGAAAAAATTGGGAACTCAATCATTTTCCTAACCATCCAAGAAAACCAGCCTTATCGATTTGTGGGCATATCTCAATTCAACCCGAAGTGGCATTACTCAGCTTGTTTGGCTTTCTTATTTACTACCCTTGTCTCCAAATGACTCTTAACCATTTCCTGAAATCAATTTTCATCTTCTCAGTAAAAATGTTTTTGGCATCTGAGGAAATGCCAAAGAATTCATCACAGGCTCTGAAGGCAATATTAAAAAGGATTTTCAAAGATCATTTTGAACAGTGGTAGCCACTTTAGAATAAGTTTGTAAGGTCCAAAGGAACTCTGAAGTTCTGAGAAATAATTTTGCTAAGTTATATTTGTCTGAAGTTTTTTTTAAAAACCAGAGGCTATATTTTAGACTATTAGTTGTCTCTTCAGGGATTAATTTCTTTTCTGGCCAGCTTAATTGTACATGTTAAGAGCCAGGGACTGTACTTTCTTTATGGTTCTATATATATCCCTATTTGGTGCCTTGCAAAGAGCTGATGTTTAAAGGATGCTTTACATTGATAATCAATATGATACATGTTCTCTCAGGACTTATGACCTAGATGTGAAAATAGTAATAAATCTCATCTGAGCTGTTTTGAACAGAACATAGTACATGTAATAGAAAAAACTTGCAAAACACAGAAAGAACACATAAAATAGATGATGGCATAGTGCCAAAATTAGCTTTTAACACAAACCAAGTGGAAGGAAATAGAGAAGACCCTAGAAGATGGAATGATCAATCTCATTTTTTGAGCATAAGAACAGAAGTACATACTGAAACTTCCAACTCAATTTGACACTTTGGGTGTAACTCTCATTCTACAAACTACTCTGCCTTTCTCTCTCACTTCCCCAGACTTTTCCAGAAAAATCTTATCCTGGTTTTCCCCCCAGATCCTATCCTGTTGACTAGCTCAACATCTGACATCAAATTCATCAGCTCTTACTTCTTCTTCTTTTTTTTTTTTTTGCTATAAATGACTCCAGATTTCAAAAGGCAAACTTACTATTTTATTGTCATTTTCTGTAGTGTGTTTCTAAATTGTTCTCAGTATAATCCAAAAAGGGATATTTTCCCCAATTTATAACAAGACACCAAAATGCAGGTTAACAAAGCTAGCATCTTAATGAAAAAAATTCCACAGATTGATGTCTTAATATCAATGTCATATTCTTAAAGACTGCAGATGAAATCTGAATTGCTATTGTATAGAGAAAGTGAAAAATGATGATGTTGGTAGGAACAAGAGTACGAATATTCATGAAGAAGGACAAGCATGTATTTCCCTAAAATGTAATGCTCTCCTACCCAGGGGAGGCCATCTGGCCTCTTTGATTGCTAGTTAAAACCAATTAAGACAAAACGGGGATACTACCTTATTGGGTTTCACCACAAGCCTTCTGATATCATCCTTAATATTATGGTTTCTTCCTAAATGTTTTGTGTTAATGGTACAAATTGAAAACAACAACAGCAACAACTCACATTTAAGCTAAGTACAGTACACCAGGTTCAAGCAAACACTCCTCATTAATATCTATAATCATTACCTTATCCAAAAGAAGCAAAGATAATAACAATACAGGCCTGCTCACACATACAAACTGTTTTCTTGGCTCTTAGAACAGCCACCATGTTCGTTCATGATCAGTCACTTCAGTCATGTCTGGCTTTTTGTGACCCTATGGACTGTAGCCCACCAGGCTCCTCTGTCCATGGGGATTCTCCAGACAAGAATACTGGAGGGGTTTGCCATGCCCTCCTCCAGGGGATCTTCCCAATCCAGGGATCAAACACAGGTCTTCTTCATTGCAGGCAGATTCTTTACCATCTNTGTGACCCTATGGACTGTAGCCCACCAGGCTCCTCTGTCCATGGGGATTCTCCAGACAAGAATACTGGAGGGGTTTGCCATGCCCTCCTCCAGGGGATCTTCCCAATCCAGGGATCAAACACAGGTCTTCTTCATTGCAGGCAGATTCTTTACCATCTGAGCTATCAGGGAAGCCCTAGAACAGTCAGGCAGCCAGTTATCTGCTTATTCTTCACCCAAGCTGCCAGCACCTGAAGGCTTGGGAGTCTCTTAAGCGGAGTGGCAATAGTGTTGAAAACATTGATGACCCTGATTTCAGACACGTTTACTCAAACTGAGTTATGACAACACTGGAGTAAAAGAAGCTTGTATTGCTTTACTTATCTATACATTACAATCACTGGTACATAGTTTCAAGTCCCTCAATATTGCCGATTTTTTCAGTGCTTTAGTCTCAGCTTCCGCCCCTTAATTGCTTACTAGTGAAGTCTGTTCTCTCCTTAGTCCAGATTTTCTTCTTACTAAAAATTTTTTTTTCCTGGCTATGGCTCCATCAGTCAGCCCTCACTTTCTCTTGTATCTGGGCCATAATCACTTCTTCAGATGGTCCTCATTGTTTTGTAAATAATTCTTCTGGTTCAGTTCAGTTCAGTCACTCAATCATGTTCAACTCTTTGCGATCCCATGGATTACAGCACACCAGGTTTCCCTGTCCATCACCAACTCCTAGAGTTTAATTAGACTCATGTCCATTGAGTTAGTGATGCCATCCAACCATCCCATCCTCTGTTATCCCCTTGTCCTCCCACCTTCAATCTCTCCCCACATCAGGGTCTTTTCAAATCAGTCAGTTCTTCTTCTGGAGAAGGTAAAAAAAAAAAAAAGAAGAGACAGCACCTAATGACCCAAGTTTCATTCAACATATCCATTACCAAGCATGTAATTGTGATAAATTAGCTATATATACAAATAGCATAGAGCAGGGCACTGTTTCCAAAGAATGGCGTGCATACTCTTTGTGATATGTAAGATAATTTTAAGTGGTACATAAACTAAGATTTGAACTTCCCTGGTGGCTCAGTGGTAAAGAATCTGCCTGCCAAGCAGGAGACATGGGTTCAAGCCCTGGGTTGGGAAGATTTCCCTGGAGAAGGAAATGGCAACCCACTCCAGTATTCTTGCCTGGGAAATCCCATGGACAAAGAAGCCTGGTGGGCTACAGTCCATGGGGTCGCAAAGAGTCAGCAACGACTTAGCAATGAAACAACAACAACAACAAACTATTATTTTCANCCTGGGTTGGGAAGATTTCCCTGGAGAAGGAAATGGCAACCCACTCCAGTATTCTTGCCTGGGAAATCCCATGGACAAAGAAGCCTGGTGGGCTACAGTCCATGGGGTCGCAAAGAGTCAGCAACGACTTAGCAATGAAACAACAACAACAACAAACTATTATTTTCATGATAATATTTATATATTTATTTTTATTGAATGGGTATACACACACATGGATGGTATTAGAAAACTGTGATTACTCAGATTATATTGCCTAGGATAAGATTAAGTTTTCTAAAAAGGAAAGAGTAATTTTTTTAATTAAGTAAGTAATAATATAGATGTTAATATAGATGTGGCAAAATCATGAAAGTGGTACCCAAAAGAACAAAATTTGAGAAACATTTGTGCTATAGTTAAGAACTCTCCCATGTTTTAATCTCCTGCTCTGCCACTTATAAACTATGTGACTTTGGGAAAGTCCTACTCATTGAGCCTCAGTTTCCTCATCCATGAAATACACTTACCTCACAGGGATAAAAAATGATAAAGACATAATCTTCCTCCCTGAAATAGATAGGTATATCCAAATTAGGGCTTGAGTCGTTCAACTGATCTTTCAAGCTAGTATAAAAGGAGGAGACAAAACATAGCAATCAAATAGCAGAGGCATGAAATGGGTCTGTGGCTGTTTATAATAGAGCCTTTGCTCAAACAATCTCCCAAGATATCAAAAATTACTTTTTGGTAGATGTTGGAAGAATACATTGTGTTTCATGACAGACTCATCTGGAATAAGAGACTGCTCTTCTCACATCCTCTGCATATCTCTGTACTTACCAAACTGGTTTAGAAGTTATATGTTTCCATGTCTGTTTCTGCCATCAGCTTGGGAGCATCATTACAACAGCAACTATGACTTTTCATCTTTGTATTCCAACACCTCACAAAGTGCTTGTCCCAATGTAATGGCTCAATAAAGAGTTATTGAACTGAAAATAACAAGGCTCATATTTTTTTTTAATTTAAAGCCCTTAAAACCCTGGTAACTTTATGACATAATATGCTATGTCTTGACCCACATATCAGTGAGAACAGAGATCCACTACCTGACTTTTCAATGGCTCCAGAGTACTAGCTGCTACTGCTGCTGCTAAGCAGCTTCAGTCGTGTCCGACTCTGTGTGACCCCAGAGACGGCAGCCCACCAGGCTCCCCCGACCCTGGGATTCTCCAGGCAAGAACACTGGAATGGGTTGCCATTTCCTTCTCCAATGCATGAAAGAGAAAAGTGAAAGTGAAGTTGCTCAGTCGTGTCTGACTCTTAGCAACCCCATGGACTGCAGCCTACCAGACTCCTCCACCCATGGGATTTTCCAGGCAAGAGTACTGGAGTGGGGTGCCATTGCCTTCTCCGCCAGAGTACTAGAGGAAATGTCTATCTCATGAATGATACTGGATATAATGAAAATGGGAAAATTCCAAGGTGAATATAATGCAAAGGGAAACCACATGATTCTCTCCCACAAATAAGCACTTTGAGAAAAACCAGAAATCCTTGGGTAGAGAAAAGAAAACTCTCCTGCCCAATGANGCCAGAGTACTAGAGGAAATGTCTATTTCATGAATGATACTGGATATAATGAAAATGGGAAAATTCCAAGGTGAATATAATGCAAAGGGAAACCACATGATTCTCTCCCACAAATAAGCACTTTGAGAAAAACCAGAAATCCTTGGGTAGAGAAAAGAAAACTCTCCTGCCCAATGATGACAGGCTCCATATCCCATTCTTATGATTTACTTTATTGATATGAATACATTTCTGTCATTTCCTTAATGAAATCTAGTACTTATGGCATGAGACTAGTACTAGATTGCATCTCCCCCCCCTCCACCCCACCATGACTGGCTCTACTTTCCCTTATGATTGTAGCTAATGAATAAGAAGAGGGAGATAATCAGTATCATTGTTAGCTAACTTTTTGGAAGAAATCAACATGGAACCACCTTACCCTAATCTTTATTATTAAGAACAGAAGACCTTAAAATACCCCTGATTACTATTCCATAATAGATTAACTATAGAAAATAGCACTGGGACTTCCCTGGTGGTACAGTGGTTAAGAATCCACCTGCCAACCTATGTCCTCTGGTCCAGCAAGATCCCACATGCCGCAGAGCAACTAAACTCATGCACCACAACTACTGAGCCCACAGCCTAGAGCCCGTGCTCTGCAACAAGAGAAGCCACTGCAGTGAGAAGCCCATGCACAGCAACAAAGAGTAGCCCCCATTGGCTGCAACTAGAGAAAGCCCATGCAAAGTAATGAAGACCCATCACAACCAAACACGAATAACTTTAAAAAAGAAAAAGTAATTAGCCTCCAATTAAAATAAATAAATTTAAAAAAGAAAAGAACACATTGTCCACTCATAATGTCAGCCAAGAGATAAATATACATAAATGAGTTATATTCTAATACTTGGAATTAGGAAGCAAATCAGTTACTCCATTATTCTTCTAGCCTTTTGACACAACTTCAGTAAGTTTCTTTCCTGCTTATAAGTGAACAATTTTGAAGGGTGAAAAGACTCCAAGAACCCTTTCAATGTCAGATTCCTTAGAACTGTAGACTACTAATTTTGGAGCACTTGAACAATAACCAGATAGTGATTGTGGCTTACTTGGTGGATATAACTTGATTAAAACTGTGTTGAGACATGGCCACTAACTTATTTCACATGGAAAATTAACATTAAAAGATCTGTGATATAGTAAACAGGAAAAATAAATATTTTAGATACTATTCATTGAATTGTGGCCAAATCAATGATCTAGAGATAAAAGGCTAGGCATTCAGCCATCTATTTAATATTTTCTTCTTTCATAAACATATGATCATTGATGTACTTATTTAGAAGAGATGTAGTAAATTCAAAAATTGGGAAATACACCTAGGAAAGTGTTGTAATAAGGACTTTCTGATCATCCCAGGTATGAAGGCTCTTTGATTTGGTTCTAACTTTATGCTATAGTAGGCATAGTTAACAAACTGTTAACAATCAGTTAATAAATGAACAAAAGCCCAAATGTGAGACATCTCAATGACAGTCTTTTATTTAAATTGATGTCGTTGAAAGAACATCTTTTTGACTTAAATTATTACCTCTGACATTTCAAAAAACAATAAAAGGAACAGAGTGGAAGTAAATGGGCCTGAATTCTAATCCTTAGCTCTATATTTAGCTTGTTTTACCTTGCCTTTTGACCTTTTGGATACTTATTTTTCACATGAGTATACCGAAAACAACATCTGCTTCATAAGATGGGCTTGAAAATTAATGAGATGATATCTGAGAAGTACTTGAATATCAGGTGCTCTGTAAATTCTAGGTACCGTTATTCAATATTAAAATCCATTATCTTTCTCAGAACCACCTAACTAACCTGCTGCATTCGTGGTCTGATAGCACATAGGTGTAAACAAGAAAATATGAAACTGGAAACCATATCCTTCTCACTTTAATAAATTTTACTCAAATTTCATTAGGAACTAGCCATACTTTTCTTCCTGAAGTTTTTTATTCAGAATGTTGAACAATCAGCTTATTAAGAGTGCATGGCCACCATTGATGAGTATTTTGAAAATCAGTTGTTCCCAAATGTGAATTCTTAGCAATACTAAGGATGAAAGATTTCCACGTGTTAGGAAAGTCCACCCTTGACCAATTTTTTTCTCTCTGCAGAGAAGAAGTACATATCTCCAAAATCCAGAAAGAATCTCTTGTAGTAATGAAAGCACTGTCAGGGAGTAAATATTATGAGGTTGAAGTTGCAAATTAACACAATAAAGGCCATATGGATGGCCTGATATTGATCTGTACTTGACAGTACCCTGGGGGAATGTAACTTTTTGTTTTAGTAAACTGAAAACTTATGCACTGAAACAATGAAAATAATGATAAATGATTTCTAAGCAGGTGCTTTTCATGTATGATCTCATTTGATGCATGATGAAAATATTTCTGAGGTAAATATTATATATCTGAAAATCAAGGCTCAGTAAAGTTTGCTACCAAGTCCAAGACCTAGTGAGTGACAGATCTACTATTTAACCCAAATCATCTGACTACAGATTTGATATATTTTCCATTCTACTGTGATAACTGAATATGTAGATATTCAGAGAAACAAACCCCTTCTCTTACAGTGAATCTGAAGCTTTCTGTTTTTTTTTTACTGATTGGGCCATAATTCCTGCGGTGGAGGCAGTCCATGTCCCTGCACACTTGGCGCCGCCAGGGTCCCTGCAAGCCAAGCAGCTGTGCTACCTTCACGCTCAGCTCTCACTGGGGCAGAGCTGCCACAAAAAAATCTTGCAGTCTTGCGTCTATGCACGCAGGGTTGCTTTGGTTGTGTCCAATTCTTTGCGACCCTGTAGACTGCGACCTGCTAGGCTTCTTTGTCAGGGGGCTTCTCCAGGCAAGAATACTGGAGCGTACTGGCCAACACTGGTTGCCATACCCTTCCAGAGCACTATATTTCCTGCTGCCCTAGCCACCAACTCCCCTGAGTACCTGATGTTGCCAGAACCCCTGCGACCCAAGCAGCTGCACCATCTCCACACCTGGCCCTCACAGGGGCAAACCCAGGTCCTCCAGGGCAGCCTCAGGAGTAAACCCCGGTGGACAGCCCATATCCAGAGGTGGAAATAAAACCACAATTGAAACCCAGGAGCAGTGCGGCTAAGGAAGAAGACCCAAAACCTTCCCACCAGCTGTACAACCTGCAAATTAAATCCACACAATCAACTAGGCAGACTCTGTGTCTATGGAGTATATAAAAGGACGTTGAGAGCACCCACAAAAGAAAACACACTAGTTCTGATAGCTGTGGACACTGGAGGCAAGAACACAGAGGAGTAGGACCAGATTAGAATCTGAGCTGCCCCCACAACAGGTCCAGAGATCAGCACAGTGCTGGAGCGCATCCTAGAGAAGGTAGAGCTGCCACAAAAAAATCTTGCAGTCTTGCTTCTATGCACACAGGGTTGCTTCGGTTGTGTCCAATTCTTTGCGACCCTGTAGACTGTGACCTGCTAGGCTTCTTTGTCAGGGGGCTTCTCCAGGCAAGAATACTGGAGCGTACTGGCCAATACTGGTTGCCATACCCTTCCAGAGCACTATATTTCCTGCTGCCCTGGCCACCAACTCCCCTGAGTACCTGATGTTGCCAGAACCCCTGCGACCCAAGCAGCTGCACCATCTCCACACCTGGCCCTCACAGGGGCAAACCCAGGCCCTCCAGGGCAGCCTCAGGAGTAAACCCCGGTGGACAGCCCATATCCAGAGGTGGAAATAAACCCACAATTGAAACCCAGGGGCAGTGCAGCTAAGGAAGAAGACCCAAAACCCTCCCGCCAGCTGTACAACCTGCAGATTAAATCCACATGATCAACTAGGCAGACTCTGTGTCTGTGGAGTATATAAAAGGACGTTGAGAGCACCCACAAAAGAAAACACACTAGTTCTGATAGCTGTGAACACTGGAGGCAAGAACACAGATTAGAATCTGAGCTGCCCCCACAACAGGTCCAGAGATCAGCACAGTGCTGGAGCGCATCCTAGAGAGGAGAGGTGGACTGTGACTGAGGGAAAGGACTCTGACAGCAGTGACTCAAGAAAAACATTTATTACTCTTATGTTTTGACTTGGTTTATAGATTCTTTTGGATTCCCACCCCCCATCCCTTTTTTCCACCTCTGTTGTAGTTGTTGATTTTATTGGCACTATGAAATCTGATTAAGCTTTTGAGCTTTTTTTTTTTTTCTCAGTCACAGTTTTTATTGTTGTTATAAACCTTGCTTCTATGTTGGGCTTCTGCAGTTTTGTGGTGTTTTCCTTTTTTTGCTTGTTTTCAGTTTTAATTTTTAAACCTATTATTATTTTTTCTACATTTATTCGTTTGCCTTTTCTACTGTTCTTTTCACCTTGCAGTTAATCTTTAATGTATATAAATCTTCTCTATCTACCTCTGTTTAACTTTGTATATCTATTCTTTCTTTTCTTTCTTTCGTTTCTTTTCAACATATTTGTTAGTGTTATTTTCATTGCTTTATTCTCTAATTGGCACCTTGCTTTGTTTTGTTTTCCAGTTTGTGCTTTAGTTAGCTTTGATCTTAACTGATAGTTAAAACTTTTGGTTTCCTTTCTTCACCAGGTCAATCTACTATACTCTATTTTTGTTGGGCTGTTTTGATTTTGCTCAGGGGTGTATATGTATATGAGTATATTCAGTCACACTTTTTACTGTTGTTATAAACTTCTGCCTCTATGTTGGGCTTTTGCAGTTCTGTGGAGTTTTCCTTTTTTTCTTTCTTCCTTTTTTTTCTTTTCTCTTTTTTATAGTTAATTTTTAGTTTTTTTAAACCTATTATATTTTTTCTACATTTATTCCTTCATTTGTCTTTCCTACTGTTCTTTTCCCCTTGCAGTTAATCTTTAATGTATATAAAGCTTCTTCATCTACCTCTATTTAACTTTGCATATCTATTCTTTCTTTCTTTCCTTTCCTCTCAATGTATTTGTTAGTTTTATTTTCATTGCTTTATTCCCCACTTGACACCTTCCTTTCATTTTGCTTTCTGGTTTGTGCTTTAGTTAGTTTTGTCCTTAACTGGTAAAAGTAATTTTTTATTTCCTTTGTTCACCAGGTCAATCTATTGTACTTTATTTTAGTTGGACTGTTTTGACTTTGCATAAGGGTGTATATGTGTATATTGCATTATTTTAATTATTATTTTCCAGATTTAGTAACTGCCATTTCTCTGGGGTTCATCTTTGGTTTCTTCTTCCTGGGTATTTGTTTTAATCTCACTCAATGCCATAACAAGCCACTAGTGGAATCTTCATTCTTGACCAGAGATAAAGCCCTGAACCTTCAGAATAGGGGCATTGACTCCAAGACCCTAGGCCACCAGAAAACTAACCCTAGGAAGTATCAGATAGTGAGAACTCACACAAAGGAAACCATTTGAAAACAAGACCCGGCATCACCCAACCACCAGTAGCACCCTGTGCACCCTCATCTAAACAACAAACAAAACAAAAATACGAACCCAATCATCAGCAGACAGGATTACCACCTCACTCAGCCTTGCCCATCAGAGGAAAAACAAACAGACAAACAAACAAGCAAAAAACAACAACACAAATCTCACCCCATAGGACACTTATGCAACCACTGGACCAACTTTGGGAGAGCAGAAACCAAAAGGAAGAAAGAATTCAACCTTGAAGACTGGGAAAAGGAAACCTCAAACACAATAAGTTAAAAAAAAAAAAAAGGTGGAAAAGTACTACACAAATGAAGGAACAAACTAGAAACACAGAAGTCCAAATGAATGAAAAGGAGATGGGTAAACTACCTGAAAAAGAATTCAGAATATTGATAGTAAAGATGATCAAAAACCTGAAAGTAAAATGAAGAAAATGCAAAAATCAATTAACATAGACCTAGAAGAATTAAAGAATAAACATACAGAGACAAGCAACACAATTACTGAAATTAAAAGTACTCCAGAAGGAATCAATAGCAGAATATCTAAAGCAGAAGAACAAATCAGTGAGCTGGAAGATAAAATGGTAGAAATAACTTCTGAAGATCAGAATAAAGTAAAAAGAATGAAAAGAATTGAGGATAGTCTCAGAGATCACTGGGACAATATCAAATGTACCAACATTCGAATTATAGGGGTCCCAGAAGAAGAGAAAAAGAAAGGGTATGAGAAAATTTTTTAAGTGATTATAGTTGAAAATTTCCCCAACATGGAAAGAGAAATAGTCAATCAAGTTCGAGGTTCAAAGAGACCCATATAGGATAAACTCAAGGAGAAACACACCAAGACACATACTAATCAAACTAACAAAGACTAAAAACAAAGAAAGAATATTAAAAGCAGCAAGGGAGAAGCAACAAGTAACATACAAGGGAAACCCCATACTCTTAACAGCTGATCTTTCAGCTGAAACTCTGCAGGCCAGAAGGGAATGGCAGGATATATTTAAAGTACTGAAAGGGAAAAATCTACAACCAAGATTACTGTTCCCAACAAGGATCTCATTCAAAATTGATGGAGAAATAAAAAGCTTTTCAGACAAGCAAAAGTTANCACATGCTTAACAGCTAAGCTTTCAGCAGAAACTCTGCAGGCCAGAAGGGAATGGCAGGATATATTTAAAGTACTGAAAGGGGAAAAGTTACAATCAATATTACTGTGTACCTGGTGAGAATCTCATTCAGAATTAATGGAGAAATCAAAAGCTTTTCAGACAAGCAAAAGTTAAGAGAATTCAGTACCATCAAACCAGCTTTACAACAAATGTTAAAGGGACGCCTATAGTCAAGAAATACAAGAGGAGACAAGAGATCTACAAAATCAACCCCAAACAATTAAGAAAATGGCTATAGAAACAAACATATCAATAAGCCAAGTGAAGTCTCTCAGTCGTGTCCGACTCTTTGCGACCCCTTGAACTGTAGCCTACCAGGCTCTTCCATCCATGGGATTCTTCAGGCAAGAATACTGGAGTGGGTTGCCATTTCCTTCTCCATATCAACAATTACTTCAAATGTAAATGGATTAAGTGCTCCAATCAAAAGATACAGACTGGCTGAATGTATACAAATACATGACCCATATACATGCCGTCTATAAGAAACCCACTTTAGACCTCAAGACACATATAGACTGAAAGTGAGAGGATGGAAAAATACATCCCATATCAACAATTACTTCAAATGTAAATGGATTAAGTGCTCCAATCAAAAGATACAGACTGGCTGAATGTATACAAATACATGACCCATATACATGCCGTCTATAAGAAACCCACTTTAGACCTCAAGACACATATAGACTAAAAGTGAGAGGATGGAAAAATACATCCCATGCACATGGGAAACAAAAGAAAGCTGGAGTAGCAATTCTCACATCAGACAAAATAGACCTTAAAATAAAGAAGATTACAGAAGATAAGAAAGGACATTACATAGTGATCAAGGGATCAGTCCAAGAGGAAATGACAGTTGTAAATATCTATGCACCCAACATAGGGGCACCTCAATACATAAGACAAACACCAACAGACATAAAAGGAGAAACTGACAGTAACACAATGACAGTAGGACACTTTAACACCCCACTCACACCAATGGACAGATCATCAAAACAAAATTAATAAGGAAACACAAGTCTTAAATGATACATTAGATGAGATGGATCTCATTGCTATCTTCAAGACATTCCATCCAAATGCAGAATACACCTTCTTCTCAAGTGCACATGGAACATTCTCAGGATAGACCACATCTTGGGTCACAAATCAAACCTCAGTAAATTTAAGAAAATTGAAATCCTATCAAGCATCTTCTCTGACCACAATGCTACCAGACTAGATATCAATTACAAGAAAAACTATAAGAAACACAAACATAAGGAGATTAAGCAATACATTTCTAAATAACCAACAGGTTACTGAAGAAATCAAAAGGGAAATAAAATTTCTAGAAACTAATGACAATGTAAACACAGCTCAAAACCTATGGAATGCAGCAAAAGCAGTCGTAAGAGGGAAGTTTATAGCAATACAATCCTACCTCAAGAAACAAGAAAAACACCAAATAGACAGCCTAACCTTACACCTAAACAACTGGAAAAAGAAGAAGAAGAACAACAACAAAAAAACAAAACCCAAAATTAGTAGAAGGAAAGAAATCATAAAGACCTGAGCAGAAACAAATGAAAAAGAAATGAAATAAACAATTGTAAAGATGAATACAACTAAAACCTGGTTCTTTGAGAAGATAAACAAAATTGACAAACCCTTGGCCAGACTCATCAAGAAAGAGAGAAGAACCAAATCAACACAATTAGAAATGAAAAAGGAGAGGTTACAACAGACAATGCAGAACTACAAAGGATTATAAGAGACTATTATGGACAATTATATGGCAATAAAATGGATAACCTGGAGGAAAGTGACAGATTCTTTAAAAAGTTCAATCTTCCAAGACTGAACCAAGAAGAAATAGAAATTATGAACAACCCAATTATAAGCACTGAAATTAAAGCTGTGATCAAAAATCTCAGAAAAAAAGAAAAAGAAAAAAAGTGCAGAACCAGATGGCTTCACAGGATTACGGTATCAAACATTTAGAGAAGAGCTAACGTCTATCCTTCAAAAACTCTTTTAAAAAATTTCAGAGGAAGGAACACTTCCAAACTCATTCTACAAGGTCAACATCACTGTGATGCCAAAACCAGACAAAGACAACACAAAAAATGAAAACTGCAGGCCAGTATCACTGTTGAGCATTGATGCAAAAATCCTCAACAAAATTTTAGCAAACAGAATTCAGCAAAACATCTAAAAGCTCATAGACCATGTTCAAGTTGGGTTTATTCCCGGGATGCAAGGATTCTTCAATTTACACAAATCAATCAATGTGACACACCATATTAATAAACTGAAAGATAGAAACCATATGATCATCTCAATAGATGCAGAAAAAGCCTTTGACAAAATTCAGCACCCATGTATGATTAAAACTCTTCAAAAAACGGGCATAGAAGGAACCTACCTCACCATAGTAAAGGCCATATATGATAAGCCTACAGCAAACATTATTCTCAATGGTGAAAAACTGAAAACATTCCCCCTAAGATCAGGAGCAAGACAAAGGTGTCCACCTTCACCACTATTATTCAACATAGTTCTGGAAGTCCTAGCTACAGCAATCAGAGAAGAAAAAGAAATAAAAGGAATCCAGATTGGAAAAACAGAAATAAAGCTCTCACCATTTGCAAATGACATTATATTGTACATAGAAAACCTTAAAGATAGTATCAGAAAATTACTAGAGCTAATCAGTGAATTTAGCAAAGTTGCAGGATACAAAATCAATACACAGAAATCATTTGCAGTTCTATATACTAACAATGAAAACTCAGAAAGAAGAGTTAAGGAATCAATCCTATTCACCATTCCAACAAAAAGAACTAAACATCTAGGAATAAACTTACCTAAGGAGACAAAAGAACTGTATACAGAAAATTTTAAGACACTAATGAAAGAAATCAAAGACAACATATACAGATGGAGAGATATTCTACGTTCCTGGGCAGGAAGAATAAATATTTTGAAAATGACTATACTACCAAAAGGAATCTACAGATTCAATTTGATCTCTATTCAATTACCAATGACATTGTTCACAGAACTGGAACAAAAAATTTCACAATTCATATGGAAACACAACAACCCCGGAGAGCCAAAGCAGTCTTGAGAAAGAAGAATGGAGCTGGAGGAATCAACCTTCCTGACTTCAGATTATACTATAAAACTACAGTCATCAGAATAGTATGGTACTGGCACAAAAACAGAAATATAGAGCAATGGAACAAGATAGAAAGCCTAGAAATGAATCCATGCACCTATGGCAGCAAGAATATACAATGGGGCAAAAACAGCCTCTTCAATAAGTGGTGCCGGGAAAACTGGACAGCTACATATANCCCACCCTCTCCCTCTCCCTCTCCTTCTCCCTCAGAGTCCATAAGTCCGCTCTACACATCTGTACCTCTTTTGAGCAAACATTATTCTTTATGGTGAAAAACTGAAAACATTCCCCCTAAGATCAGGAGCAAGACAAAGGTGTCCACCTTCACCACTATTATTCAACATAGTTCTGGAAGTCCTAGCTACAGCAATCAGAGAAGAAAAAGAAATAAAAGGAATCCAGATTGGAAAAACAGAAATAAAGCTCTCACCATTTGCAAATGACATTATATTGTACATAGAAAACCTTAAAGATAGTATCAGAAAATTACTAGAGCTAATCAGTGAATTTAGCAAAGTTGCAGGATACAAAATCAATACACAGAAATCATTTGCAGTTCTATATACTAACAATGAAAACTCAGAAAGAAGAGTTAAGGAATCAATCCTATTCACCATTCCAACAAAAAGAACTAAACATCTAGGAATAAACTTACCTAAGGAGACAAAAGAACTGTATACAGAAAATTTTAAGACACTAATGAAAGAAATCAAAGACAACATATACAGATGGAGAGATATTCTACGTTCCTGGGCAGGAAGAATAAATATTTTGAAAATGACTATACTACCAAAAGGAATCTACAGATTCAATTTGATCTCTATTCAATTACCAATGACATTGTTCACAGAACTGGAACAAAAAATTTCACAATTCATATGGAAACACAAAAACCCCGGAGAGCCAAAGCAGTCTTGAGAAAGAAGAATGGAGCTGGAGGAATCAACCTTCCTGACTTCAGATTATACTATAAAACTACAGTCATCAAGATAGTATGGTGCTGGCACAAAAACAGAAATATAGAGCAATGGAACAAGATAGAAAGCCTAGAAATGAATCCATGCACCTATGGCAGCAAGAATATACAATGGGGCAAAAACAGCCTCTTCAATAAGTGGTGCCGGGAAAACTGGACAGCTACATATAAAAGAATGAAATTAGAACACTTCCTAACACCATACACAAAGATAAACCTAAAATGGATTACAGACCTAAATGTAAGACCAGAAACTATAAAACTCTTAGCGAAAAACATAGGCAGAACACTTGATGACATAAATCAAAGCAAGATCCTCTATGACCCACCTTTTAGAGCAATGGAAGTAAAAACGAAAGTAAACAAGTGGGACCTGATTAACTTAGCTTTTGCACAAGTTGTCCAGTTTGTTGACATAAATTTGTTCACAATATCAAGTTATACTTATTCAGTTCAGTTCAGTTCAGTCGCTCAGTTGTGTCTGACTCTTTGCAACCCCATGAATTGCAGCACGCCAGGCCTCCCTGTCCATCACCAGCTCCCGGAGTTTACTCAAACCCACGTCCATTGAGTCGGTGATGCTATCCAGCCATCTCATCCTCTGTCATCCCCTTCTCCTGCTTCCAATCCCTCCTAGCATTAGAGTCTTTTCCAATGAGTTAACTCTTCGCATGACTCAGCCATAAAAAGGAACGCATTTGAGTCAGTTCCAATGAAGTGGATGAACCTAGAACCTACTATAGAGACTGAAGTAAGTCAGAAAGAGAAAGATAAATATCATATTCTAACGCATACTTATGGAAACTAGAAAAATATCACTGAAGAATTTATTTACAGGGCAGAGTGGAGAAACAGACATAGAGAATAGACTTATGAACATGGGGAGAGGTGGGGGAGAGGGTGAGATGTATGGAAAGAGTAACATGGAAACTTACATTATCATATGTAAATTACATAGCCAACAGGAATTTGCTATATGGCTCAGGAAACTCAAACAGGGCTCTGTATCAACCTAGAGTGGTGGGATGGGGAGGAAGATGGAAGGGAAGCTCAAAAGGGAGGGGATATATGTATATCTATGGCTGATTCAAGTTGAGGTTTGACAGAAAACAAAAAAAATCTATAAAGCAATTATCCTTCAATAAAAAAATTAATTAATTAAAAAAAAAGAGGCAGTTGTGTTCCCACGGCCTGGGCTCCTGCCACCCTGAGGCTCCCTGGGAATATACTTGTGGCATTTGGATGTTTTTCTCACAAAGGCCTAGAAAAGAGAAATAGCCACTCAACATCTAATAAATTATCCACCATGTCACGGCTTCAGCTGGCTGTGTTCTATTCTCCCCTTCTGAGGGTAGACAATCACCCTTCTCTAATTGCTCAGTTCATCTTGCTCATGGAGCTACAGCAACAATACGTTTTCGGTCATTATTGTTTGTTCAGAACGATTTTTTTTTTTTTTTTTTACCATTTTTCATGTTTATTGAATTTGCTACAATATTGCTTCTGCCTGATGTTTTGTTTTTTGGCCCCAAGGCATGTGAGATCTTTGCTCCCTGACCAGGGATTGAACCTGTAACCCCTGCATTGGAAGATAAAGTCTTAACCACCAGAGAACTGGGGAGGTCCCTAGCATGACTTTGAATGAAACCAAATTATGCCTCAGTTTAGGCATGATTCTATTCTGAAGAGCAGAACCCCCTCCCCTCACCCAATAAGACTTCTCTCTTGGCCTGAGGGCTGCGCCTGTTTTCCAGGAGATCACAAAACAGCCCCTCCCCAAATGGGACCTGGAAACGAGGTCCCATGGCCTGCCAGGGGGCCATGAGCTGGCAGTGGATGGAGAATTTCAGGAAAGCACTGAGTACATGCAGGTCCCTACCCCACTAACCAGTAGATTTCCCTGGAATTCAGACCAGCCTTGGATCCTGCCCATGCTTATCTCTCTCTCTCTTTTTTTTTTCAAAGCACAGATTAAATGGCTGGAAAATAGGGTGAATTGTCGACAAAATGAAAGAGTATTTATTAGCCATCCCATATTCATTCGCTTGGTGTTTTACAGTTTTGAGGAAGCTTACTTTCTGTACCATGAGTACAGGTTATGCTCAGTAGCCACCATGAATATACAGAATATGTGGAAATCTGAGGCAACACAGCAGGGAGCGCTGATTCTTGGAGCAGCAGCGTGTGAAGAACGCCTGAGAGAAATACCTGAGTGCGAGCTGGACATCAGGCCTGGCGATCTAAATTGCTTAACTGATTACTTAATTCATTCGTCCAACCCCATGTATTGAGGACTGATTAAGTAACAGGTACCAAATGAGGCACTGAGAGTTTAAACAGTAAACCGCTGCCTGTGGCTTTGAGGAGTTCGTACTCTAGAGAGAATTGATAGGAAGGGCAGGGAAGCCTGGTGTGCTGCAGTCCGTGGGGTCGCAAAGAGTCAGACGCGACTGAGTGACTCAACAGCAACACACTCTATAAGTAATTAGAGTAAGTGGTACATAAAGAATAGAAATTATTGGGGAGGCATCAAGGAAGGATGAATGGACTCAGACTGAGGATATGGGATTCAGATTTGACTGGAACTCGTGGGGTTGGGGAGCTCCTGAAAGGTCTGTTGAGGGTATTTCAGGCCTGGAAACCAGAAGAACAGCAAGCAGTTAAAGGAATGTGAACAGTTGTTTGTGACCAAAGAATTCAAGGAGGGAAGCTGAGGAGCTGGAGAGAAGATGATGCTAGTTCAGGAAGCTTCTGAGTGCCCTGGGAAGGATGTGGGCATTTACATCGAAGGCTTTAAGTGGGGAGAGGACATGAAAAGACTGACTCTGCCAGTGTGGAAGGGAGTGGAGAGAAGAGGGAGGGCAGGAAGCAGAGACACATGAAGAAGTGACGGAATTAGTGGGGCTGGCTCAACAAGGGATCTATCTCAGCCTCATGTTTCCCTCTTTTCTCTTTTCAGTGCTTATTGGGGCATTACTACACGGAAGGTAGTGAAGGTGAAGGTGAAGTCACTCAGTCGTGTCCGACTCTTTGCGACCCCGTGGACTGTAGTCCACCAGGCTCCTCCGTCCATGGTATTCTCCAGGCAAGAATACTGGAGTGGGTTGCCATTTCCTTCTCCAGAGGATCTTCCCAACCCAGGGATCGAACCCAGGTCTCCTGCATTGGAGGCAGATGCTTTAACCTCTGAGCCACCAGGGAGCTGTTGTATAATTTGACCATCTTAATCTGTGCATCCTGGAAGCGTTTCCCCATGTTTTTTCACGGGTCCTGAGATTTGTCCTCTGTTTCTGCCAGTCAGGATGCACAATATTTTCTGTCTTTGGTTAGGGATAAGAGACCCCAGGGTGCACACCTCAGGTTAATGGAAGTTTCACGTCACAAGCTGGGCTCAACTTGAAGTCAATGCTCTAAATAATTAATATTTGTTTTCCCTTTTTCAAGGTGATAGATTCTCACCAGAAACTAGAGTTACCATGTGAAGACCTGGATCTTTCTCTGCATTCTCTATCAAGGGTGTTAGTAATCCAGAGATCAAGTCTCAGCTGGCCTTTGAACATGTGTTTGTTGGACACTTGCTGTTTATACTCCACATCACTATTCCGGGGTGTGTTCAAGAAAGAGTCTGAGTGTTGTTCAATAGTCAAAGTTCCTCATGGTTCGGGCCATGAGGGAAGGTTCAGGCTAGGTTTTCAGGCAATAAGCAGCCCCTGCCTGGTGCTGAACTCATCAACCTTGGGCTAATGGTGGATGTCTGTCCTTCTCTAGAGTCCTGTTTATTTGCTTGGTGTTACCCTGATGACTCAGCATCCTGACTCCAGACACACAAACATCTGCCTCCAGGGTAATTACCATAGTTGTTTCCAGTTCATTTCTGAGAAAGGTGATAAGTCCAAGTGCTCTCTCGGTGGCCTTGAAAAGAGCTCTGTTCTAAACCTGTACCTCTCCTCACTTTCTCCACCAAGGGTGTAAATAATCCAGGGGTCAATAGTCAGCCAACCTGTGGTCAAAGATTTAAGGGATGCGTCCTGCTTATATTTCACACAGCTATTTTAGATTGTGTCCAAGAAAGAGTCTAGACTCTGAGTCTCAGCAAAAGTCCCTTGTAATCTCTCCTACTGCCAACAATGCTTGTGGCTGGCTTGGGGCAGGCTTCCCATATGCTGTTGTGAAAACTAATCTCTGTAAAATACTTGCAAAGGTTTGACGTACATCAGTCATCTGGACTCCCAGCTTCCTACTGACAAGAGAAACAAGAGAAGGGCTAGTCTTGAAATGCTCTCCAGATCATAAATCTCCAGCTATATTGAGGAAGCAGACTCTCCCTTGTGTGTTAGTTGCTCAGTCGTGTCCAGCTCTTTGTGACCCCATGGACTGTATCCCGCCAGCCTCCTCTGTCCATAAAGTTTTCCAGGCAAGAATACTGGAGTGGGTTGTCATTTTCTCCTCTGGGAGATCTTCCCAACCCCGGGCTCAAACTCTGTTCTCCTGCATTGCAGTCAGATTCTTTACCATCTGAGCCACCAGTGAATCCCAGCCTCTCCCTTGGAGATGACAAATTGATTTGCCGAAAACCCAACAAACCCAACAAAACTGCATTTGTCTGAGTCTGTTTCTCATGTCCCAAAGATAGCATATTCTGGAGAGGGGAAAAAAAGAAAATAAATAGATATATTCAGCACCTCCCATATGTATAATCTCTGTTAGGCACCATTATAGGTACCATGTGTATGTATGTAGTATTAGACTCTCAGTCATGTCAGACTCTTTTGACCCTATGGACTGTAGCCCACCAGGATCCTCTGTTCATGGAATTCTCCAGGCAAGAACAATGGAGTAAGTAGCCATTCCCTTCTTGGGGGGATCTTCCCGATCCATGGATCCAACCCAGGTCTCCTGCATTACAGGCAGATTCTTTACCATCTGAGCCACGAGGGAAGCCCTACAGGTACTATAGGGTCACAGAAAAACTGAGGCTTGGCCTCTGACCTTGTGGAGTTTATATTCTACTTAGGGACATACAAAGTAGGAAGAATACTTTTACAGGCTCTAACATGAAAGGATATGGTCCCTACCACCCATGTACAGGTTAAAACAAATTTAAAAACCTATAGTGTAAAACACAGAACTTACACGTGTGTAAAAATTCTAGATATTCTGGCTGCAAAATTTTGAACAAGTTGGTTGAATTTAAGAGGAACTTTTCTTATGTTTTTGTGCTCTTGTTTTATTGGTTCCTTAAGCACAGTTTTCATCTGCCTGCTGCTGCTGCTGCTGCTGCTGCTGCTAAGTCGCTTCAGTCGTGTCCGACTCTGTGCGACCCCATAGACGGCAGCCCACCAGGCTCCCCCATCCCTGGGATTCTCCAGGCAAGAACACTGGAGTGGGTTGCCATTTCCTTCTCCAATGCATAAAAGTGAAAAGTGAAAGTGAAGTTGCTCAGTCGTGTTCATCTGCCTACTAGTAACTAGAGGGAGGGCCATAACTATACACACAAAACACAAGACTATACACACTAGGCAGTATTAGAAGGAAAAAAAAAGACATGGTAGTTGGTTCCCTGTGTCACTCAAGGTTCTCAAGAGAAAAAGAGCCAGGAAATTGTATGTGTGTGTGTGTGTGTGTGTGTATAACATATATATATAGACAGATAGATAGAGACACACACACAACATACATATACAGAATTATTTCAAGGAATTGACCTAAGTGATTATGGGGGCAGCTGGCAAGTCTGAAATCCATAAGACAGGCCAGCAGCAGGCTGGAAACTCTCACATGGGAGCTGATGCTACAGTCAGCAGATGGAATTTATTCTTCCTCTGGAAAACTTCAGTTTTGCTCTACAGGCCTTTCAACTGACTGGATGAAAGCCACCCAGATTATCAAAGATAGTCTTTACTTAAAATCAGTTTAAGTAAAAATGTTAAGTACGTCTACAAAATGCCTCCCAAGTGACACTTAGACCAGTGTTTGGATAACTGGGCTATAGCCTGGCCAAGTTGACACATTACCCTGACAATCACAGTCCCTACAAAAGACATAACCATAATCAGGGTGGGTCATCAGAAGAAGGAATCTCAGGATGTGAGAGCCAGAAGGGGATTTAGAGCTCACCAAATTCAGTGTCTTCCATGCACAGGGAAGGGACCTTCAGTGTTTGGTTGTACATGATCTTGAAAACTGATTTTTCCAACCTAGCGATCTGTTGCAAGTAAAGAATTCAAGGAATTGCTATAGAGTCCTGTGGTTGACATCCTTTTTTGATTAAAGCTGGATGGAACAGAATGTGGGGACTTCCCAGGTGGTAAAGAACCTGCCTGCCAATGCAGAAGACACAAGAGATGCAGGTTTGATCCCTGGGTTGGGAAGATCCCCTGGAAGAGGACAAGAGAAACCCACTCCAGTATTCTTGCCTGGAGAATCCCATGGGCAGAGGAGCTTGGCAGGCTATGGACCAAAGGGTCACAAAGAGTAAGGGCACAAATGAAGTGACCCTAGCATGCACGCACAGAACAGAGTGTACACAACAGGTGTCCTAAAATATTTTTTAGTTGCATCACAGGGGTATTGGAACTGGGCCTAAGGCGAGTCCTAGTCTTTGAGAGCAGGGTCCAAGCCATTCAGTTCACTGATATGTCCCTAGCCCAGCCTAGCTATGCATGGCAGGTAAAAGCTGCTCCAAAGCACTGGTAGGATTCATGAGTTGAATGAATGCATGGAATTCAGACCAGTTGGACGTGTAACATCCTGATTCTATCCATAAAAATGTAGACACTGAAAGGAAATATTCTAAGCATGAAGTATGGTGCTTTCTGAGTTTCTTCATCAGTCCAGTGGAAATGGAACTAATAGGTGATGGTATAAAGCCTACCTAATAGCTATACTCCAAGGATTATATGAGCATATATACACATATATGTTTTATATATATAGCATTTAGCACAGCATCTGGCACATAGTAGGTGCTCGATAACTACAATCAGCATTATTTCACACTATCCATTTCTTGGAGACACTATTGGTATCACACCCATACTATTTTTTACCAGTCATGAGACTTATGATAAAAGTACCAGCTCTGAGTGTTGAGCACCAATGACCCACAGATGCCCCTGGAGAGGAACACCGTCTACTAAAACAAGATCTATGTTCACTAGGCAGATAGGGCTTCTTGCCCTCAAGTGACAGCCCACAGCCAATGACTGACCCATAAAGAGAGACAAAGAGTTGGCTTCTTTGCCCTAAGGTGGGACCAACTCCAAAGCTCACGGTGATAAAGCTGCAGCTAGTCTCCAGTTGAGCTCGCTTCCTGGCATTTCCCCTGCTCCCTTCTGCTCCTTACACTCCCTTTCTCCAGAGAGAATGCCCTCACTAAAAAGATCTCTTGGATAAGAGTCCTTGTTTCAGGATTTGCTTCAAGGGAACCCAACTTAAGACATGAGCATTTACTTGGCGCGAATGCCCCTTCGCTGCCTGTGCAATAATTTTGCTCATGTGATTCTGCTGTTCAGATCCCGCGGAGGGGAGGGGGGGGGCGCTCTGCCACATGCTGTTCCTAGCCAGAAGAGAAGAATGGCCTTGCTTCTGCAGCTGGCACCTGGCTCTCCATATGAGACCTCTCTAGGCTGGTGCACCGAGTCCTCTTTATCTCACATTTTGCCTAATTCTTCCTGGCCAAGTCTATTCAATTAGCCTTTCCTGTTTAAATCAAATAATCACACTTTCAATCACTAAAGCTTGAATTTTAGGGAAAGCATTCACTCACCCACCCATCCAGCCAGCCAACAATTATGTAGTATTGTCCATGTGGGTGAGTGCTGTGTTAGGTGCTAGAAATGTGGCTACAAACATAAAGATATAGTACCTAGCCTCCAGAATTTTACAGTCTGGAGGGGAAAATGGACAAATAGGCAACTGCAATGGAGTTTGTGATCCACTAGAACAGAATGCTACAAGAACACAGAGAAGAGGCTCCTAAATCAGGCTATTGGTTCAAAATGGTTGGGTCTTCATTGTGATTGATCTAAACAGAAATATATAGAATGGATATCCCTTAAGCACACTGTAAGTCAAAGTGGATTACTTCAGAGAATAAGGTGTTATATGTAGAAAGATGTGTGGTTTTAAGCACAAAGAATGGTTGCCTAGTGATGGACAGAATAAGGAGCCATAAGCGCAGAGGACTCTGCCTGCTGAGTTATTACTGCTTTCGCTTTTCTCCCACTCAAATGGTCCCTTCCTGGGGACCCAAAGAAAGAGCAGCTGAATTAGATGTTTCTGCCTGGGGACTGGTGCGATCATGGCAATCAAAACTGAGTTCTTCACTGCCTGTTCACCTGATGGCATGGCTGATCTCCCCAGGCATGGCCAAGACTCAGCGGTCTCACTGCACGCTTACCTTATTGCTGCTTAGTCCTCCCAAGACATTCATCAGTCTATTCCTGCAAGACATGCGTAGGCTGTAGCCTAACCATGAGGTTAGGAATGTTAATTGTTCTGGGCTGATATGAGTGTGGCTGATGCTAATGGGAAAATAATTACCACTCTGTGCCTTTATGGGCATTTTCATTGCCCTCTGGTGGTTACGCAGTTTGGCTATAGATGGTAATGGAGCTGTTATTGCTTCAGCTATACAACTGGGGGGAGAAGGAAATGGCAACCCACTCCAGTATTCCTGTCTGGAGAATCCCAGGGATGGAGGAGCCTGGTGGGCTGCTGTCTCTGGGTTCGCACAGAGCCAGACATGACTGAAGCAACTTAGCAGCAGCATACAACTGGGGAGAGTCAGATAGGATGAGGTGTTTGAAGGGCTGGGACTTAATAAATAAACAATTCATTCCTCTTGAGACTTTTTTTTTTTTTTTGGCACTGTTCTCTTCGCAAAATTTCTACGTAAAAATTTTAAAAATACCTAAAATCCTAAAAATCAAAAAAACTTGGTGATTCAAGAACCCCAGCATCCCATTCATAAGTCAGCTCTGTTGGTGATTTTGTGCTGGAGTCTGATAAGGAGTATCCTTGTCTCTCTGGATGCCTCCGGTTGCCGAGTTACAAGCCTTGGGGTTGATCTAGATTCCTCCATCTCTCTTTTTCTCCTGTGCCCACCTCCAGTCACTCTCAAAGCCCATCAGGTGTATCTCTTGAGCATCCCGCTCCTCCCACCTCTTCTCAGGTCCTAATCACAGCTCTGGTAGCAGGTCTGGGCATTTGTCTCTTCTTGGACTATTGATTAACAACTGCCACTTTACTGGTCTCCCACCTCTGATATCAACTATTTCAGCCCACCAAGGATGCCACTTCCTTGTTCAAAATTCTCACTGACTACAGGATAAAATAAAAAGTTCTTTCTGAACTTCCCTGGTGGTTCATTGGTTGAGAGTTTGCCTGCCAATGCAAGGAACATGTGTTCGATCCCTGATTCCGCCCGGGAAGATTCCACATGCTCGGTTCCACAACCACTAAGTCAGCACTCGAGAGCCTTCTAACTGCCAACTACTGAAGCCTGTGTGCCCTAGAGTCTGTGCTCTGGAGAAAAAGAAGCCATCATAAGGATTAGCCCATAGATCCCTGATTCCGCCCGGGAAGATTCCACATGCTCGGTTCCACAACCACTAAGTCAGCACTCGAGAGCCTTCTAACTGCCAACTACTGAAGCCTGTGTGCCCTAGAGTCTGTGCTCTGGAGAAAAAGAAGCCATCATAAGGATTAGCCCATGCAACATGGCTACAGAAAGCCAGCACACAGCAGCGAAGATCCAGTGCCGCCAAAAATAAACTAAATAAACAAACATTTAAAAATAAAAGTTCTTCCCAAGATGCTTCAAGATCTGACCCCTGCCCACCTCCTTTCACACTTTCTTCTCCTTCCCAGCCCCATGTATGACTCCTGACTTGCTCTTTCCCGATTACATCACCTTCTCCTCCAATGCCATTCCAATGCTCTCGTCCTTTGGAGGCTACTTCATCTGAGAGCCTTCCTGCTTTGCCCAGGCAAACAAGAGTATACATCCCCTGTGTCCTACAGGTGACATCTCTAGCACAGAAATGACCGTCCTGTAATGGTGGGTTGGCTCATCTGTTTTCTCAAAAGACTATGAGCTTCCAGAGTTTCATGAGGTTTTTCTCTCCTTCATGTTCAGAACCTTGCACAATTGCTACACACAGCAATTATTTAACATATGCTTAATAAATGAATGAAGTGGTTTTCCTCCTCATGAGGTAGGATCTTCTGGACTAAAATGACAGATAAATCAATTAGTCTTCAGGAGAATCATATAAGATTATTATTATCAACTTACAGTCACACGGTCCCACCTGTTAGAAAGTGAGTCTCCCCTTCTTCATGTCCTGACATGTGCTGTTCTTAGAACACACTTTCTTCCTTGTCATGTGATTTCAGCTTGAATGTGTATTCCTTAGAGAAGCTTATATTGAACACCCTTCCAACACCCATCAAACTAGGCTAGGCCCCCAGTTATATGTTCCCATGGCATCTGAATGTTGGTTTTCTGTTTTATTTACTCCAATTATTATTAGAAAATATTTGTTTGATAACTGTTTTATCTATTAAAATTAAGCTCTTTGAAGGGCAGGGGCCTTATTTGTCTTATTCATTGTTATGTTCCTGAGCCTGGCATATCACCTTACCTACATAGAGTATGTAATACATATTCAAAATAGGGAACTGAAAAAGCTTCTAAAGCAAGACATTCTTTTGACATCTTCTTTATGCACAGATTAACAGGTTGCATAATTGCATCTCTTCCCTGAGATAGGCTGAAGTGCATGTTTTCTTGTAAAACATTTTAAGCAACAGGTTGAGATTTCATTAATTCAAACTAAGAAGAATAGAGAAGAAGACAGGGTCTTTTGAATGTGCTGTTAATTTCAATTTCAGCTTTTTTTCCAGGTCAGTTTGGCTCAACATCTCCTGAGCACCTACTCTGTGCTAGGCACTATCTTGGACTCAACACCTGGTATACGAACATGAGTACAACATACCATGACTCTCCGATGCCTAACGTCCTTTGAGAAATGCCTTTCTGTAGATTTAATCAAATTTAATTCATTTTAAGCACAACCTATGTCTTTGACTCATGTGGTCATCTCTCCCCAGTTCTGTCTGTAGTGTTTACTGTCATAACCATTTGGTTAATCATTATTTCTCTCTCCTACATCAAAACTTTTGATTATATCAAACCGCTCCTTCTCCAAAATCATTGCTCCTTCTCTGTGCTGCTCTGTTCTGCCAGGACTGGTCTTCATAACACCATCCTCTGCATCGTCCTTACGCCTTCATTCCTATTCTCTGTGTGCCTGCAGGGTAGGAACCATCACTTCATTCTGTTTCTGGCACAATGATTTAGATATAGGAGATACTCAACGATTTTTTGGCTACCTGATGCAAAGAACTGACTCAATGGAAAAGACCTCGATGCTGGCAAAGATTGAAGGCAAAAGGAGAAGCAGGCAGCAGAGGATGAGATGATTAGACAGCATCACTGACTCAATGGACATGAATCAGAGCCAACTCCAGGAGATAGTGGAGGACAGGGGAGCCTGGAGGGCTATAGTCTACGATGTCACAAAGAGTCGGACATGACTTAGTGACTGAACAACAGCAATGATTTTTGCTATTGTTACATGAATGAATAAATGAATAAAACTTGTGTTTTTAACTAGAGATAGTGCAAGACTCTTTCTAATGGATTGTTTGCAGTTAGTGATACTCACTCTTACAAAGACCTAAACAAAATTCCTGTTTTTTCTCCCCTGCAGTCAAGTAAGTTAAATGTCCATATCATATCCTATATCTCAGGAATCCATAAGATTCAGTAATATGAAGCTACCATTTCTGTGCATCAAAACAACTGAATATCAGTACTTCATGTGGCTCAACCTAATACTTATCTGCTCATGAATGATGGTGCCAAGGTAAACATCAAAGTCTACATTTAAATGTTTCAGATTCCAAAAGAGAGGACTATTTTCCTTATCCCATTCCAGATCTTCTCCCTGGCTTATGTCTCCGAAGTTATTCAGGAGTGTCTGCAAAGACCACTGCTTCTTCCATTTTCCCTGAGATTATAAATGTTTGGCACATGGTGCAGAAATAATCATTTTTAGGATCATTTAGAAAAGCTTAGCATTTATAGCCAATTAGCAAAAGCCCAACACGAAGTGCATGTTACAATAAATGTCTCAGAACGAACACTAAGCAGCACAGTGGATATTATTCACATCATGATGAGAATCTCCAGGTGGTCGGGATGAAGGGCTTGATGGATAACGGTTTTGGTGAAGCCTCTTCTTTTCTGGAATGAGAGTCACACTTTCTGATTATTTGTTTCTGGGCCTTTAACCCCACTGCCCTGCCCTCATCTCACGTGTCCAACACCCACAGAACAAAGCTATCCTCTGAACCATCTAACCCACAGTGTCTGCCTGAGACTCTATTGACCATTCCATGTTTTATTCCATTTCCTAAGCAAATGGCATCATTGGCTCCCAGCATCTTGCCCCATCTCCTGTCGTGTCTGTATGTTCACCACTAGAATCACACAACCAATATTTCTCTCTCAGAATTGCCCTAGATTTCCCTCTTTGATGAGCTTCCCTGGTGACTCAGATGGTAAAGAATCTGCCTACAATGCAGGAGATCCAGGTTTGATTCCTGGGTAAGGAAGGTCTCCTGGAGAAGGAAATGGCAACCCACTCCAGTACTCGTGCCTGAATAATTCCACGGACAGAGAAGCCTAGTGGCCTATAGCCCATGGGGTCGCAAAGAGTGGGGCACGGCTAAACGACTAGCACTTTCACTTTCACTTCTTTCCCTCTTTGACAGAGGCTGCATTTTCTCTGGTCACTCTAAATGTCATCTTAGGATACTAGTGGAACCCTTGGGACCTAAGCCCCACACTATCCCTACTCCCTCCTCACACTCAGTATGTCCCAGGCTTACCTGAAAAGGCAGAGGAACAGAAGGCAGAAGAGAAAGGGGTGAAGCCCAAGAACCTGGGTACTTTTCTTGATCAAGAATCAGGACTGCTCTGGATTTACAGAGGCTGTGTATTAAAGTGTGCTGTGTAGTTCAAGGCCACCAGAGTTACAGAGGTCAAAGTCACTTTAGCAGGAACCTTGACCTGGCTTCCAGGAAAAACTGCCTCCAGCTTTCCCTTATAGACTTTTTATCTGTCAGGCAAATAAATCCCTGCTCCTGTCTTCCAGTATTTAATCTTCAGTTTGAGTCCTTGGTCCCCTGAGGTCTACCAGCTCTCACCTCCTGCCCTGTCTTTCTTTTTTCCTTGTTCGGTGACATCTGTTGAATGAGGCACACAGGATTTGCAGTCACTGCAGTAGTCCTTGTGATTGTGAGGTAACTGCACGATATTATCACCTTCTCAGAAAGTCTTCAACACTATCACGAGGAAGTGAGACATTGCTCTCCAGGCAGGTATCTGTGTGGTCAGCTAAGATAACCACCACGTTCCATTACAATCACATCATTCAGCCATTTTTTTCCCCACAGTGGGCATGTCCACAGAGACACTGAGAGATTTGAGAGTCCAGAGCACTCAGCTAAAGTACAATTCCAGACACAACACCCACACATGGGTTTCTAATAATCAGTCAGCAAATAGTCTCTCCATAACGCAGGACTTAGGTTCCACTCACTGTATTGTTTTTGTTTTTTCCTCCTGCCCTTTGGGAATTTTTAAAAGTCAAAGGCATCTTAGAGATAGTAACAAAAGTATACATTATCAAAGAGAGCTCTTTTATATAGCACAAGTATTAATGTGTGTGACTTTATGAGCTAGACTGACTGGGTATAATCCAGCTCCAACAACTTTTAGCTTTTCAAACATGAGAGGTTACTTAAACGCTCTGTGCCTCAATCACCTCACCTGTAAAAAGGGAATTATAATAGGATGTACCTCACAGGTCATTGCTAAAATTAAATGACATTGAATATAAAGTACTTGAAACAGTGCCTGGGAAGAGACTAACCCAAAGATGTACTGTTATATTAGTAGTAGCAGTCATAGAAATAGTGTTTAGCATGTGACTTGGAGGAATATATTTTCCAGCAGTGTGTTTCTCCTATGTAAGAACTCACTGAAGCCCTTGAGTATGTTCCTGGGCCAACCTGAGCTCTCTGGACTTCTGAGAATCATAGGTTTTCCATAAAGAGTCCCAGACTAGAAGTCAGACGACTTGAGGGGGTGCTGGATGGGTTCAGTAGTTACCTGTTTTCCATGTAATTCATTCATAGCCTACACGGACCAGAATACATACCGGATTCTTCTCTTGTTTCTTTGTGTATTCTTCACACCACTTCTGCATGATTGCTACTATTTTCCTTATTTCATGAAGAAGAAATAAACTCAGATCTGTTTAACCACTGAGTCGATGCTATGGAAAACACAGGTCCGGAACCACTATTCAAATCTCGTTTTAAAACCCCAGCACGTGGTTCTACAGAAAGTTTTTAAACCTTTGCGACTCTTTATTTCTCCTGCCTGTAAAACTGGAATCTCCCTCCCAGGTCCATCTCACAGGGTTAGACTCCAAAGGAAGTGTTTATGCATTGGAATCCTTACTCCAAATAGAAGAAGCAATTGGAAGAAAAAACAAACGGAAAAAGTAGGATAACACGAGGAGGGGACTCGAGAGCCCATTTCCCGCCAGGCCCTCGGATGAGTGGCAGGAATGTTGGCCAATAGCGCTGCAGGAGGCGGTAGGGGCGGGGCTGCCCCTCTGCCCCAAAAGGCTTCGTGGGAAAAGAAGCGGTCGCGCTCTGCCGGGGCTAGGCTCTGAGGAAGCCAGAGGAGCTTTAAAGGCCAAAGCGCTAGCTCCAGGCACTGAGAGGCCTGGCCTTAGTGTAAAGAGCCTGGAGAAACCTCGTTAGGAAGAAGAGCAGGCTGCTGACGAAGTTACTACATGCTGCGAATGGCCTCCTTGGCCCGGCTCTGGAATCCAGGCGTTGGGACAATTGATTTCTGTGACCCAATCCCGGCCTACTGATTCCTCTCTCATTCCCGAATGTTCCAGGGGCAAGGAACAAGGGGAGGCTGGAGAAGGAGCAGGAGGAGTAGGGACTGTTTTCCTTCCAGAAGCACATTTGCAGTAGTCCTAGAAGGAGCAATTCAGAACAGTGGGATTCGAGGAAACAGTGACACCTTGGTTCACACATTTGGGTGGGAGCCATTCACTTTGTTTCTTAGGCTGCCGCACGCGATCACATGCTTTGTTGCCATCCTTCCGACCGGTTTCCTGCTTCAATATTTTGCCGGTTTCTACGGTGCCCACTGCAGCCCAGAGTGATTGCTGTTAAATGCTCAGGACATTCCCCTACATAAAACACAAGAGATTTTCCATTACCCTCAGATAAAGACCTAACGCTGAACTTGGCTTTCAATGCCATGGGGTGGCGGGTGACCTCTGATTACTGCTCCAGCCCCTGCTCTAGACACCTTCCACTGTCTTTCTTCAGTTAAGGGTTTGTGAGATGAATACATAAATGATTGAGTTATTTCTAGAATTTTCAGCAATATTATCAGAATAGAAGCCCTCCATAATCTGAGGTGAATGCTCAGTAATCGCCTCAGATTGGCAGTCAGCTCCACCTTGGAGACCAGGAAATCTGAAGGCTAGCTCTGGCCCTGCTGCTGATTTTACTGTGTAATCTACCACACCTTGCTTCCAGTCTCTGTTCCTTATTTTAAAAATAGAGCCAGTGACCTAACACTTCGTTTTATATTTTCACCTTTTCATCTTACTTCAATGATAAATATAATAGTACATGGAGATGCACTCTACAAAGTATTATTAATACATGCCCCTTGTATCAAGTTGGACACCTTAAAAATAGGCCATGTAGAACCTGTATTTTATATGCAGTATGTAATACCTAAGATTTATTTTTGTATCTGACATAGATTTAAAGCACCTCAGATTCCTTTTCCTATGGCCGTCTGAGATGTCCACCTCACTTGTAAGTCTTGCCTACTTCTGTTCACCAGTTATTGTACATATTAGCATAAGGGCCTTGAGAGAAGGTGAGATAAAAGATGTTAACTAGGGAGTCCTGCCTGAATTAATAAAACTGGCTCTGTCTTAAGGAGACCTTATAAAGCAACTTTGTGTGTATGTGTGTGTGTGTACCAAATACAGTGATTGCCCTCAAAGGAACTGGAATAGCTTATAAAATAGAATACGGTATCATGGTATGTTGTAGGTTCCTGCACATACCATGCTCTTAATTACCTCATTTTCTCTGTCTTCAATGCTCTGTCCCAATCTGGAGTGCCTCTCTTCTTACCCCAAGCTGCAATAACATGTACTTTTCAATTCACTAAGTGAAAGTGTTAGTCACTCAGTCATGTCTGACTCTTTGCAACCCCATGGGTTGTAGCCCGCCAGGCTCTTCTGTCCATGGAATTCTCCAGGCAAGAATACTGGAGTGGGTTGCCATTCCCTTCTCCAGGGAGTTTTTTGTTTATTTTTTTTTTTTCCAGGGAGTTTTTTTGACCCAGGGATTGAATCTGGGTTTCCTGCATTGCAGGCAGATTCTTTACTGTCTGAGCCACCAGGGAATCTAATTCTTGGAAAACACAACACATAGTGCTTGAAGAATGAAGAAATGAAAGGATGATAGATGGACTGATGTTTGGACACCATGCACATTAAGTCAGAAGAGTGGGCTTCTTGTTTGGACAGGCAAAATCACCTTGAAAAGTAAGTAGAGCAGAAATTACTGGCCCCATTTTACAAATGCTAAAATTGAGGTTCAAAAGGTTAAGTGATTTGAAGAGATACTGTTACAAAGTGACAGAACTGGCCCTTAACTCTTAGGAATTTTTCTTCCCACAACATCATAATTCTTGAAGTCAAGAAAGACTTCATTTCCATATTTTAGGCTCAGAAGAAGCCATGTTTAGAGAAAAGAACACTTATATGCCTGTCTCCTTCACAACTTCCTCCTCCCCTAAGCAAAGCATTTCAAGGCAAGCTAGTCCTTGGGTTAAGTTTAAAGATAGATCTGGAAAGTGATGGCTGTTAGGAACACGGTAAAGAATTAGACATTATGAGATTTCAGCTCATTTTTGCACAGACTTTTAATGGGTGACAATACAGTTCTCTGCTTATGAAAGGAGCCTGTTTCCATAGCAAGGGCAGGACTGAGGGAGGAAAGAGAGAAACAGTAGAGAGTATTTTCTCAGAATCATTTCTCCAGATACAGTGAACAATTCAAAAGGCAAGTGCAATTCACTGATGAGTTTAGCAAGAGTGAGCTCTGAGAAGTAGAACAATTCTTTGGGTCTCACCCAAGTGACAAGATCCATGAGAAATGTGGGCATAAAAATGCTTTATTGAGCACATGAGCCAGGCCTATTTCATTTGGTCTGGCTTCAGTTCAGTCCAGTCCCTCAGTCATGTCCGACTCTTTGCGACCCCATGAACCACAGCACACCAGGCCTCCCTGTCCATCACCAACTCCCGGAGTCCACCCAAACCCATGTCCATCGAGTTGGTGATGCCATCCAACCATCTCACCCTCTGTTGTTCTCTTCTCCTCCTGCCCTCAATCCCTCCCAGTACCAGGGTTTTTTCAAATGAGTCAGCTCTTTGCATCAGGTGGCCAAAGTATTGGAGTTTCAGCTTCAATATCAATCATTCCAATGAACACCCAGGACTGATCTCCTTTAGGATGGACTTGTTGAATCTCCTTGCAGTCCAAGGGACTCTCAGGAGTCTTCTCCAAC
>SJYX01017738.1:60872-110758 GCA_006410675.1 Oreotragus oreotragus | reverse complement strand
CTTGAGAAATCTGTATGCAGGTCAGGAAGCAACAGTTAGAACTGGACATGGAACAACAGACTGGTTCCAAATAGGAAAAGGAGTATGTCAAGGCTGTAGATTGTCACCGTGCTTATTTAACTTATAGGCAGAGTACATCATGAGAAACGCTGGACTGGAAGAAGCACAAGATGGAATCAAGATTGCCAGGAGAAATATCAATAACCTCAGATATGCAGATGACATCACCCTTATGGCAGAAAGTGAAGAGGAGCTAAAAAGCCTCTTGATGAAAGTGAAAGTGGAGAGTGAAAAATTTGACTTAAAGCTCAACATTCAGAAAATGAAAATCGTGGCATCTGGTCCCATCACTCCATGGGAAATAGATGGGGAAACAGTGGAAACAGTGTCAGAATTTTTTTTTTTCGGGGGGGGGCCTCCAAAATCACTGCAGATGGTGACTGCAGCCATGAAATTAAAAGACACTCCTTGGAAGAAAAGTTATGAGCAACCTAGATAGCATACTCAAAAGCAGAGGCATTACTTTTCCAACAAAGGTCCGTCTAGTCAAGGCTATGGTTTTTCCAGTGGTCATGTTTGGATGTGAGAGTTGGACTGTGAAGAAAGCTGAGCGCCGAAGAATTGATGCTTTTGAACTGTGGTGTTGGAAACACCACAGTTAAAAAGCATCTGGCTTACATCTCTCCATATAGACTGAAGCTAGACATCCTGGGTTTTAAACCCCAGCTCTACCAGTAGCTAGAGTCTTAGATATGATTCTTAAACTCTTTGTCTGTTCTCATCTGTAAAATGGGGATAATCATAATTAACATCTCCTGTGTAGATTGATGTGAGAATTAAATTAATTAGTTTATTCTAATACCGTTAGGTCAGTGTCTGGCACATGATAAATGCTTCTATCTATCATCATTACACCTGCCTCTTGATAAATGAAGGAGGGCATATACATTAAGACAGTTATTTTCAATTAGGTCACAAAATAGAGGAAAGAAAAACAGAGAAAAAAGAGTAACGTGACCACCTGGGATACATATACACTTTCTGACCCCTTCTCCATCTCCCATTCCTAACCTTCTGGAAATTCAGACTCATTTGGTCTGGGAATAGACATGGGCATTGTGTTTTGAAAAGGAAGATGTAAAATGCTTTCTTTCATTCTATTCTCCAACCTTACACCCCAACAGAATTGGAACTTTAAGGGACTTCTCTAGAGGGGAAACGGTATTTTTACTTTGTGAGGATTACAGCATAATATAAGTGTACGCAAGGCATGCATGCATTATTAAGTTCATACAAACTTGATTGAAACCGACCCAATTCAGGATTAAACTGTTTTTGCATTATAGATAAGCTGATGAACCCTCCTCAGACTTACAAATGATGTTAATATGATACTCTTACTATGGGCACTAAAGCCCTAGTAATTTAAAGCTGGATCATACAGTATTGTGTTTATCATACCTCAACTGACTTTTTCACTTCATAACATGTGGACATACTTCCAAGTTCATGCATCTAAATCTAACTCATTCTTTTTAATAGCTGTATAATATTCCATAGTTTTTTTTCCCCCATTAATTTTTCAAGCATTTACTATTGTAGGAAATACAGATTGTCTGCCTAGATTTTTACCACTGAGCAACAAGCACCTTTGCACATAAATCTTTAAATACTAGGGCATTTTTTCTTTCTTCTTAGGATAGAATAACAAAAGTATAAGGGTCAGATCACTATGTATATTGGTGATTTTCGATGATATCACCAACAAAGTTAAAACACTTCACCACTGCCCCTCCCATGAGCTTCCCCAGAGCCTATTCTGTGTAATGTGGGAAAGGGTCAGGCTGACCCAGAATATCTTCAAGGAGATGCAGCTGTGAGTACAAGTCTATGATTCATGGTTTGTAGAGTATTTTTGATTTTATGAGTCAGCTAAAATCTTACTAGGTAACATGTCTAGCATGCCACCTGCCCTTTTCAGAATATAACTGTGTCCTTGATATGGCTGAGCGTTTTACCCACCCTTGTTTGGCCACAAGCATCACTCTGCTTTCCATTACTGCTCCAAGTTTTGCATGGAACCTGCTTGAGGGAGAGAGGGAGTGGGCTGGAATAGATGCAAACCAAGTACAGGGGCAAGTGAAAGGAACGGTTGGGGTGGGAATCATCACAAGCTTACCCCAAGAGAGCTGTCAGGCAGCAGCATAGAATCTGTGTCCTTATTTCCATGCTCCTCTCTTTCTGCTCAGAAACATTTTCCGTGGAATAGCTGCTGACTTCTGTAGCACCGTCCTGTAAACTCCTGAAAATCCAGTGGACTCTGTATTGTTGCACTTCATCAGCTGTGTTATAATTCCTAATAACTGGCACATAATTGACATCCTATCCCTGAAAAGCTGGCCCCAGATAAATGGCTTCCAAGGGCTTAATGATAAATCAGAGACGCTTTGAATGGATTCTGAACATATTCTAAGTCAGGACAAATCCTCCCTAGAATCTAATTTGGCGGCTTCATTACTGGTTCTGTCTCCTGCATGCAGAAAGATGATAAACAACATTGTAAAGATGTAGATGAGATTGACTTTTGTGACCTAATGTTTCTGAAGAGAAAAGTACATACTGTTAAAATGGAAAAAATGCACACAACCCACTGGCAACAGAGTATTACAAGCTTCATTTTGGACAGGAATCTTTTGTGATTTTATTACTTTGAAGACAAAGACCTGACTGCTTCTGAATTTTATAGTGGTTTAATTAACCTTTGTGCACAGAGCTGGTACACCTACTCAAACTAAAAAGCACTTACAAAACTGAAAGTTGCCAGCTATTTCTTACTGACCCAGACCAAGATTTTATAGGGGTAGATACAGGAGTGATGAAATCAGGGACTGCACTGGTAGTACAGTGGCTAAAACTCCATGCTTCCGATGCAGGGGGCCCAGGTTTGATCCCTGGTCCAGGAACTGGATCCCACATGTCAGAACTAAAGTTGCTGCAATGAAGATTGAAGATCTTTCATCCTGATGCAGCCAAATAAATAATAAACAAAATAAATGTATTTTTTTTGACAACGTTTCCAGGTCAGGCTCTGGGGGAGTTGAATTCAAATAAATGACTGAACTTCTCTGTGTCTCAGTTTCTTCATTTGGAAAATAGGCTAATAGCAGTTTGTACCTCATTTTTTAAAGTAGTGCTAAGAAGAACCATTCTGTCGTTTTCGAGATTGCATCCAAGTACTGCGATAGCTACTCCATTTCCTCTGAGGGATTCCTGCCCGCAGTAGTAGATATAATGGTCATCTGAGTTAAATTCACCCATTCCAGTCCATCTTAGCTCGCCGATTCCTAGAGTGTCGATGTTCACCCTTGCCATCTCTTGTTTGACCACTTTCAATTGGCCTTGTTTCATGGACCTGACATTCCAGGTTCCTATGCAATATTGTTCTTTACAGCATCGGATCTTGCTTCTATCACCAGTCACATGCACAACTGGGTATTGTTTTTGCTTTGGCTCCATCCCTTCATTCTTTCTGGAGTTATTTCTCCACTGATCTCCAGTAGCATATCNTTTTTTTTTTTTTTTTTTTACTGTAGGCCTACTGCAACAACTAGTCTTCCCAGTTTTACCTTTTAACTCTTTCTAAACCATTCTCCACAGAATAATAGGAGTTACCTTTTTAAAATGCACATCAGTATAAGTCATTTATTGTTGAAGTTCCTTGCATAGTTGCCAGTTGCTTATAGAATAAAGTCTGAACTTTATGCAATAATATATAAGCTCCTACATATTTTATTGCTTTCTCTTAACCGTCATATCATCTAATTCCATGCTTCCCTCATTGACCATTTCTTAAATATCTAAACTCTTGTCGTCTTCAAGTCCTTCACTCTTATTCCTACTTCCTAGAATACTCTTGGCCAGTGTTCCCCAATGTTTTTGGCATTAGGGACTGATTTTGTGGAAGACAAGTTTTCTTTGGATCAGAGGTTAGGTGGATGGTTTCTGGATGATTCAAGTATATTACATTTATTGTGCTCTTTATTTCTAATCTAATGCTGCCTCTGATCTGATGAAGGTACCAGTCTGCAGCCCAGAGATTGGGGATCCCTGCTCTTAAGTCTGGAGAAGGCAATGGCACCCCGCTCTAGTACTCTTGCCTGGCAAATCCCATGGGCGGAGGAGCCTGGTAGGCTGCAGTCCATGGGGTCGCTGGGAGTCAGATACGACTGAGCAACTTTACTTTCACTTTTCACTGGCATGCATTGGGAAAGGAAATGGCAACCCACTCCAGTGTTCTTGCCTGGAGAATCCCAGGGACGGGAGCCTGGTGGGCTGCTNAGGAGCCTGGTAGGCTGCAGTCCATGGGGTCGCTGGGAGTCAGATACGACTGAGCAACTTTACTTTCACTTTTCACTGGCATGCATTGGGAAAGGAAATGGCAACCCACTCCAGTGTTCTTGCCTGGAGAATCCCAGGGACGGGAGCCTGGTGGGCTGCTGTCTATGGGGTTGCACAGAGTCAGACACGACTGAAGCTCTTAGCAGCAGCAGCAGCAGCAGCTCTTAAGTCACGTTTTCTAAGAGCCCACTCATGCCTACCCTTCAGCTTTCGACTTAGATCATTCTTCTAGCAAGACATTTTCTGGTCACCTGTGTAAAATTGCTGCACCTGCTTCTTCCTGCCTTTGTTATTATATACCTCTAACATACTCCCCATTCATTATATAATCTTGTTACCTTTTTTAAGTCATCTCATTTGGTAATTATCTTTATTCCTCCTAAGATCCTAACTAGATGAGAAGATAAAGTTCTTGCCTGTCTTAATAACCACATTAACTCTGGTGGCTAGCACAGTGCTGAGTATTTAATTTATATTCAGTATGCATTTGTAGAATATTATTTTTCTTTTTGTATACTACCTAGTGCTGACCACATTGTTAACAACTAGAGGAGAGTGAAAAAGTTGGTTTAAAGTTCAACATTCAGAAAACTAAGATCATGGTATTTGGTCCCATTACTTCATGGCAAATAGATGGGGAAACAATGGAAACAATGGCAGACTTTATTTTTTTGGGCTCCAGAATCACTGCAAATGGTGACTGCAGCCATGAAATTAAAAGACACTTGCTCTTTGGAAGGAAAGTTATGACCAACCTAGACAGGATGTTAAAAAGCAGAGACATTACTTTGCCAACAAAGGTCTGTCTAGTCAAGGCTATGGTTTTTCCAGTAGTCATGTATGGATGTGAGAGTTGGACTGTAAAGAAAGCTGAGTGCCAAAGAATTGATACTTTTGAACTGTGTTGTTGGAGAAGACTCTTGAGAGTCCCTTGAACTGTAAGGAGATCAGTCCTGGGTGTTCATTGGAAGGACTGATGCTAAGGCTGAAACTCCAAAACTTTATCCATGTGATGCGAAGAATTAACTCATTTGAAAAGATCCTGATGCCGAGAAAGATTGAAGGCAGGAGGAGAAGAGGATAACAGAGGATAAGATGTTTGGGTGGCATCACCAACTCAATGAACATGAGTTTGGGTAAACTCCAGGAGTTGGTGATGGACAGGGAGGCCTGGCGTGCTGTAGTCCATGGGGTCACAAAGAGTCTGACATGACTGAACGACTGACTGAACTGAACTGATATAGATATATATAAATCAACAGATACTGTATCTCTTTTGAGTTTCTTTGTTGTTTTCTAGTGGGTCTATTCCCTCCTTTCTCCCTTCTTTAGATCATATAATCATTTATATTATTGATTTGTCTTCGGTTTCATGTGGCATGTTCAAATGCATGCCTGTGGTCAGTGTTCTTTTCTCCCTAAGTAAGTGTCTTTTGAATAAAGACTCTCAACTTTCTATCGTGATCACCTTTTAAAGAATCCTTTTGTGTGTTCCACAGAATGCTTGTTGTTTTTTTCTTATTGTTAAGTTAGACTGCCCAATTAGATGTCATATAAATTTGCTGCCTTTGGCACACGTTCTGAACCAAAATTTTAATTCTAGAGCTTAGGGTCAGCATTTTCCAAGTGTCAAACTGTAATCCTTTATAAAATGTTATATATGAAATAGTAGGTAATTTTGAATTTACTAAAAGCTGAGAAAGTTATTACTTTCGCTTTCCCCAAGATGACTTAAAGTTTATCAAAAAGGATTATAGAAAGAACAGATTTATAGCAGCTGTCTGATATATGCCCAGAATCCTCATGTTCAACTAAAACCGTCTTGCCCTAGGCTTTCTAGAGCATAATGCCCATAGCAAGTAGCTTTCAACAGCTTTTTCAGGAAGCAATATTTCCCTTCAGTAAAAGGGTCACTGTACTGTTTTTCTTTTTCCTTCTCCTGTCTTATCTTTTGAGTTCAGGAAGTACTTTAAATTTACAGGCAGCTTTGAAGGCATGAAGCAAGTTCAGGCCTAGAAGTATTTCCTGTTATGGCATTAATCTAATTCCATGAAAGTAGAGCTGATTTTTCATCTGTAAAGTAGATAAAGTGCCTAGAGCAGCCGACCATTATTCTGGGTTATCATGATAAAGAGGCTTAGTTTTGACACGAAAGAGTTTATCAGCCTAACCAGTGGAAGATTTCATCCTTTTTGTTGAAAGATATATTAATGGATTATAATCTGTCTTGGCTTCCAAAAGTGAAAATTCTCCTTCACATTGAAATTGTTTACTTAATTCAGCAAATACAGTTTTCATGTTTATAAAGTATATAATACACAGTAAATCAAGACAACATATTAAGGGCATCACATAAAATTAAATGTTAGAACATTTTTTCTTAGTGTTCAAATGAATGTCCCAATTTGAAATAACCACAACTTCTCTAAACGAATCAGTATAACTTAATTTTAGTATATAGAAATGTATAATTTCCTATAACCATTTATGTTTGGTATTAGTAATTACGTCATATAAAGTCTTCTATCAACTTATATAAATAATTTTCTCATAACAATGTATTTTGTTTAATAGTCAAATAAAGTTATTTGTTTACTTATGTTATTATGAACTTTGAGTATATAAAGCAGACAAATAATACATAATTCAAAAAGTAAAAGTTCATCTTTTTCCCATTTCTGCCACCTAATTCCCCACTAGGCTAAGATGTTTAGATTAATCCTAGTACTTTGTTATAGGTTGAAGAATTTTTTTTGTTTCAAAACTGATTGCACGTTGGACGTATTTACAATGTTTTCTTGAATAATAATAGCTTATTTTAACATATCTTACTACACAGTAGTACATTACATATTTACTACCCTTGATACTTCTCTATTTTAAATCCTGTTACCTACTTGGAAAATGAGGCTTCCCTGGTGGCTCAGCAGTGTAGAATCTGCAAGCAGTGTGGGAGACCTGGGTTTGATCCCTGGGTTGGGAAGATCCCCTGGAGAAGAGGACGGCTTCCCACTCCAATATCCTGGCCTGGAAAATTCCATGGACTATACAGTCAGTCCATGGGGCCACAAAGAGTTGGACATGACTGAGCGCCTGTCACAATTCACTTGGAAAATACAGAACCAGAAGTTAAAAGAGGTTAAATAGTTTGCTCAAGATCACCCAACTAGTAAGTGGTGGGTTTGGGACTGGAACTCATGCCCTCATTATAGATTTATAGAAGTAGACAGTCATTTCTTGGGTCTGCCTTTTATACCTGACAGGAACAAAGAATCTACTTACCACTTATTTCATAGTTAATGAGAAAATTGCTAAAGCTTTTCCATATTCTAATGAGATGATACCTAGTTTTATGTTCATTTTGTTTAAAATAAGTAAACTATCTATTCATGCTCATAAACCAAAATAGACATTGCTTTGTTGTTGAAATGAATATTTTAAAATGTCATCCGAATGTGAAGAATTTCTGGCCCAATCAGAGATATACTGAGCATTAAACTTGTGATTAGGAAATTTGGAGTTTTGCTGTGGTCTCATTAATTCAAAGTACAATTGTCTGTGATTGTCATATTTCAAAAGGGGTTTGAATACTATCCATTCTATCTTAGAGGATTTTGGGAAGTTAGTATGAGATTTCATGTTAAATTTATTAATTGAAACATTATTCATTGAGTCTGCCTACTGTGTGTATTCTTTTAAGTAATGTGACAGGTACAAAGATGTAGAAAACAAGGGTGCTGTCTTTATTGGACTACCAGTTTTTTAGGAAGAATGAGATCTATTGCAATATAAATTGACAAATACTTACTTAGTATATGTGAGGGTCCCCTTAGCTAATCTGTGAAAAGTAACAAGTATAATTCCATCAAGCTTGTACTAATCTATAGCTCTGTAAACTCAAGGCTGTACATCTACTTTCTGAAAACACATATATTCAAAGCAGAGGCCTTTATAAGAACATGAAAAAATCTTCAGCTTCATTAAGGAACAGAGAAATGTAAATCGAAACCACAATGAGATTCATCTTCACACTCAGTAGCATTTCCATAATCAAAGTGATAGATAATCAAGTGTTGACAAGGATGTGGAGAAAGTGGAACTTCATGAAATACTGCTGGGAGTGTGCCAGTTCCTTAAAAGGCTAAACGTAGAGTGATCATATGACACAGCAATTCCACTCCGGGTATATACCCTGGAGAAATCAAAACTTTTGTCTATGTAAAAATCTGTACACAAATGTTTGTAGCAGCATTATTCATAATAGTCAAAAACTAGAAATAACTCAAATGTCCATAAACTGATGAATGTATTATAATCTTTGAATTTATACACTGGAGTGAAAGTGAAAGTGAAATTTGCTCAGTTGTGTCTGACTCTGTGTGACCCCATGGACTGTACAGGTCATGGAATTCTCCAGGCCAGAATACTGGAGTGGGTAGCGGTTGCCTTCTACAAGGGATCTTCCCAACCCAGGTCTTCCACATTGCAGGCGCATTCTTATCAGCTGAGCTACCAGGGAAGCCCAAGAATACCGGAGTAGTCTTTCCCTTCTCCATGGGGTCTTCCCGACCCAGAATTGAACCGGGGTCTCCTGCACTGCAGACAGATTCTTTACCCAGCTGAGCTACCAGGGAATATTATTTAGTAATAAAGAGGATCAAATATTGGCACATGCTACAACATGCTGCTGCTGCTGCTAAGTCACTTCAGTCGTGTCCGACTCTGTGTGACCCCATAGATGGCAGCCCACTAAGCTCCTCTTCTGTCTCTGGGATTCTCCAGGCAAGAACACTGGAGTGGGTTGCCATTTCCTTCTCCAATGCATGAAAGTGAAAAGTGAAAGTGAAGTTACTCAGTCATGCCCGACTCTTAGCGACCCTATGGACGGAGACAAATGTTATTCTAAGTGAAAGAAGCAGTTTACAAAGTGCCACAGATGCATAATCACACTTATATGAAAATTCCAGAATTTGATAAGAGACAGAATTTAGCCGTTGTAGAAGGCAACGGCTACCCACTTCAGGTAGCTGCCTGGCAGGGTGTGGAGTGGAACTGTGGGGAATGGGAAGATAGTGATGGATGATGGAGACTCACTCCTGGGTACAGGGTTTCTTTTTGGAGGTTACAGAAGCATTCTAAAATTGACTGTGATGATGAATGTACATCTCTGTTCCTATACTAAAACCACTGGATTGTATACTTTAAATGTGTGCATTGTGTGGTCTGTGAGTTAAACCTCAATAAAGCTATGAATTAAAAAGTAAATTGTGAAACAAAACATGATGTTCAGAATATTTAGACTACTTAGACCTGTTGGCACACCTAAGAACAAAGTATCTGAAACATTAGTACTTAGAAGTATACTTGTTTGTAGTATTAAAGGCATAGAATTAGAGAGGGGCACGTTGAAGAAATGTATAATGTAAAAGTATTATTGTTATTATATTTATTCATCAAAACCATGGTGGTGTTAATTTACATATTCTCTGTAGTCCCATTTGGTTGAGTACTTAGAATGAGTCAAATATTGATAATCCATTGAGGAAGAATTCATATCAGAACTTCATGGAACATCTGTCACTTGCCTCTCCATTTCAGGCATGTGCAGGTGACCTAACTGTTAATATGATGATCTCTTTGGCACTTTATCAGTCATTTGCCAGATTATCCAATGTGAGCAAATGATCAATATAGCCAAAGTGTATTTGTAATTTTGTTGTTTAGAGCTTAAAATGCATTTCACCACAGGAATTATTCCCCTGTGCAGAAGCTGGTTAATTCCCCACAATATTTCATAAGTACTTAATATAACTAATTTAAAGCATTATTTAGGTAGGCAGTGAACGAGGAGGAAAAAGGCCTCTTTCCTGAGGATAAATCCTGGCTCTGAGGTTTTACACTTTTAGTGGGAAATATTTGTCTGTTTTGTGATGAACACATATTTGGAAGTTAAACTCATGTATCTTCTGTTTCATCCCAGTCATATAACTGATTTTGTTGTGTTGTTGTGTTAATCGCTCAGTCATGTCTGATTCTTTGTGACCCCATGGACTGCAGCCTGCCAGGCTCCTCTGTGGAATTCTCCAGGCAAGGACACTGGAGTAGGTAGCCATTGATTTCTCCGGGGGATCTTTCCTACTCAGCGATCAAACCTAGGTCTCTGGAATTGCAGGAAGATTGTTTACAGTCTGAGCCACAAGGAAATCTCCATTTAACTGATGTTTGTGTGCTCAATTGTATCTGACTCTTTGGGACCCCATGGACTATAGCTCCTCCGCCCCCAGGCTCCTGTGTCCATGGAATTTTCCAGGCAAGAATATTGGAATGGATTGCCATTTCCTTCTCCAGGGAATCCACCCAACCCAGGGATTGAACCCATATCTCTTGCATCTTCTGCATTGGCAGGTAGATTCTTTACCACTACTGCCACCCAGGAACTTTTAAAAGAAATTATTCCTTCAAAATTCAGAGTTAAGAGATTTACATTCTTTTTCTTCAGCAAGAAGAGAAAGAGGTGATGGTCATTAATCCTGATCCATTACTTTTCATGAAAAATAGGACATTTTTCCTGTATTGGTTCATTTGTCTGACTGCTTTATTTCCCACCAGAAATCACAAAATCCATTTTGTATGAGAATATAATAATTTTCATAACTTCTGTTTATAAGGGCATATGGGGTTTCTTTGGAAGGAATGATGCTAAAGCGGAAACTCCAGTACTTTGGCCACCTNGTGGTGTTGGAGAAGACTCTTGAGAGTCCCTTGAACTGCAAGGAGATACAACCAGTCCATTCTGAAGATCAGCCCTGGGATTTCTTTGGAAGGAATGATGCTAAAGCTGAAACTCCAGTACTTTGGCCACCTCATGCGAAGAGTTGACTCATTGGAAAAGACTCTGATGCTGGGAGGGATTGGGGGCAGGAGGAGAAGGGGACGACCGAGGATGAGATGGCTGGATGGCATCACGGACTCAATGGACCTGAGTCTGAGTGAACTCCGAGAGATGGTGATGAACAGGGAGGCCTGGCGTGCTGCGATTCATGGGGTCGCAAAGAGTCAGACATGACTGAGCGACTGAACTGACTGAAGAAGAATCAAGAAACAACCAAGAGAGGTGTGTGGGCAAAGAGTGAAAGTTTAATTAGGAAATTTAGCCACAGAAAAATCATTAAAGACTGTTGGAGTTTGGCTGTTAACGAGTTCAGAGTGTTTAACAAGTTTCAATGTAAGGTGTTGGGATTGACTGTATAGTACATGTGTTGTTTCTGTTCATGGCCTTTGGAATTAGACAGGCCTGGGTTTATATCCCTGCTCTACCATATAGCAGCTGTGTGACCTCTGGTTCTTCACTTACCTTATGGGTAACAAATATCACAGAGTGCATAGCCAACACATTGTAAGGATACAGTACATGGCGGCTAAGATTATTATTACGCTCTTAACTATTGGCTGCCGTGTGTTGATCCTTGTATTAACTTCCTGTTGCTGCTGTAACAAACTACCACAACTTTCATGACCTAAAAACAACAGAAATTTATTCTTTCACGGTTCTGGAGGCCAGAAATCTGAAATCAAGGTGTCAGCCAGGCCACGCTCACAGCACAGGCTCCAGGGGAGAACTAGCTTCTGGTGCCAGCATTCCTGGTGTTCCTTGGTTTCTGGCTGCATCACTCTAATCCCCACCTCTATCTTCATATCATCCTCTCCTCTGTGCATGTCTATCTCTTGAAAAGACACTTTTGGGTTTACAACGCACCCAGATAATTCTGGATAATCTCATCTCTGACTCTTTAATGTAGTCACATCTGTTATAAGGTTATAAAATAACATCCACATCCTAAGGTGTAGGACTGATATCTTTGGGAGCACCACGAAGTCCACTATAATCCCTTACCATGTGTCAGGCTCTCTTGGGTTTCTAGGAATGTGTCTCATTTCTAGTAGAGGAATTGAAAGTGAAGCAATCATAACTTTTTAAACCAGAATGCAGAGAGAGATAGGAAGTATTTATCAATTGAGGACAAAGTAAAAATTTTGTTTCTGTGTTATTGGGTCATCATTACTAACATAAATAATGATCTGCACAGGTGATATACCTTAGAGAGGGAGATCCTAGACCGTGGACCCGAACCAGCATTTCCTGCATTTCCTGCACTGCCCGCAGATTCTTTACCCCTGAGTCACCAGGGGAGCCCCTGATGGCTTATAGATTACATGTAACTTTGGGAAATTATGCCTCGTTTTCCTTATGTATAAGAGGAGTTCAGTTAGGGTACCCACCTTAAGGACTGAAAGGGGTCCAGCTTGCAGTAAATATTATGTGTTAGCTGTTATCATGCATTTCTGTGGATGTAGAGGGAAAAAAGATTTTGGACCATGTGGGACACTTGCTACATTTCTAGGATTTGAAATCCCCACTATCAGCCTTTTTTTTTTTTTNATAGCACATGCTTAGTCATTGTGGTGCAGGGGCTTAGCTGCTCCTCAGCATGTGGCATCTTCCAAGCCTAGGGATCAAACCCATGTCTCCTGCATTGGCAGGCAGATTCTTTACCACTGAGCCACCAGGGAAGCCCTCTCTTATTTCTGCAGTACTTGAGTTTTCAGGTGCTGTGTGTCTGAGAGAGAAAGTATGTATTGAAGAATATGTGTCATGAGGGACTTCCCTTGTGGTCCAGTAACTAAGACTCCGAGCCCCCAATGCAGGGGGCCTGGGTTTGGCTCCTGGTCGGGGAACTAGATCCCACATGCTGCAACTAAGAGTTCACATGCCAGAGCTGAAAAATCCCACATGTCTCAACAAAGATTGAGGGTCACACGTTCTGCAATTAAGACTTGGTGCAGCCAAATAAATATATATATATATACATATTTTAAAAGATGTGTTTGAAGTTCTGACCTGCTGGGCTTTTCAGTGTTGTCTGTTTAACTTTGGAAGAGCTAAGAGTAATCTGGAAAGTCTCGCCCTGCACTGGGACCACTAGAAGAGACATCAAGTCTTTTTATATCTCCTTCCCATTTCTTTTTCTGTCTTCTTTACCTATCCGCTTGCCCCATATTGCAGAATCCTACACAGATACCAAGTAAAGAAAGCACTCAATAATTGGAATCTGATTTCTTCCCTTGTGGTCCAGTAACTAAGACTCCGAGCCCCCAATGCAGGGGGCCTGGGTTTGGCTCCTGGTCAGGGAACTAGATCCCCCATGCTGCAACTAAGAGTTCACATGCCAGAGCTGAAAAATCCCACATGCCTCAACAAAGATTGAGGGTCACACGTTCTGCAATTAAGACTTGGTGGAGCCAAATAAATAAATACATATATACATATTTTAAAAGATGTGTTTGAAGTCCTGACCTGCTGGGCTTTTCAGTGTTGTCTGTTTAACTTTGGAAGAGCTAAGAGTATTCTGGAAAGTCTCGCCCTGCACTGGGACCACTAGAAGAGACACCAAGTCTTTTTATATCTCCTTCCCATTTCTTTTTCTGTCTTCTTTACCTATCCCCCTGCCCCATATTGCAGAATCCTACACAGATACCAAGTAAAGAAAGCACTCAATAATTGGAATCCGAAATACTCAAAAGTATGAATAGCTAATGATGACAGAATTTTGGGTATTATGACAGGAAATGGAAAGCTCAGTNATATTGTGATTTTATTTCTGGCTTACTTCACTCTGTATAATCGGCTCCAATTTCATCAAAAGAGACACAGATGTATAGAAAAGTCTTTTGGACTCTGTGGGAGAGGGAGAGGGTGGGATGATTTGGGAGAATGACATTGAAACCTGTATAATATCATATAAGAAATGAACCACCAGTCTAGGTTTGATGCAGGATACAAGATGCTTGGAACTGGTGCACTGGGACGACCCAGAGGGATGGTATGGGGAGGGAGGTGGGAGGAGGATTCAGAATTGGGAATACATGTACACCCATGGCAGATTCATGTTGATGTATGGCAAAACCAATACAATATTGTGAAGTAATTAACCTCCAATTAAGTGAATAACTTTAAAATTAAATAAATTTAACAAAAAAGAAAAAGGTCTTAGATGTAATCAAAAAGAAAAGGGATGAGCAGAGACTCCATTTCACCAGTAACCATGTATGCAAAACTCTGTTTTCCAACACAATTTATATATTCTGGATTTAAAATAAAAGAGTTGAGGAGTCAAGATAGTGGAGAGGTAGGGGGATGTTGTTTTTCTTTCCCCATAAATGCATCAAGAATGCATCTACACATGGAACAATTCTCATAGAGCACCTGATAAACACTAGTAGAGGAGCTCAGACACCAAAAAGGCAAGAAAGCTCCCCATGTAAAAGTGTAATATGGGAGAAAGAAGAAAGGAAGTGAGATAGCACCCACATTCTTGAGGGGGTAGAAGTAGAAGAGTGGGTGCCCCATATGGAAAAGCTCCCCTAGCAGAAAAAGATGAGCTAGGACAGAAGGGAAGATTCAAGAGCTTGGAGGCAAAAACAGCAACCAGTCTTTTGTAGGCAGAGTAGAATAAGACCTACACAGAGGGTGCAAACACAGCCCTTCATATCCCAGCCAGAGACATTTGTACCCAATGTGGTCAGGGCCTGGGTGCTGAAAAGTGGAGTTTAGAGAGCAGACCTAAGGGGAGGACTACTGTTAGCTGAGAGGAGACAGACTTAGGGAATGAGAAAGAGGAGCTCTTCAACTGAGAATGCTCCTGGAGGAAACACAAACCACCATTAAAATGAAGCACAATTGTTGTTGTTCAGTTGTTCAGCCATGTCCAACTCTTTGCAATCCTTGCATGGACTGCAGCACACCAGGTTTCCCCATCCTTCACCATCTCCTGGAACTTGCTCAGACTCATGCCCACTGAGTCAGTGATGCCATCCAACTATCTCATCCTATGTCATCCCCTTCTCCTCCAACCTTCAATCTTTCCCAGCATCAGGGTATTTTCTCATGAGTCAGCTCTCTTCATCAAGTGGCTAAAGTATTGGAGTTTCAGCTTCAGCATCAGTCCTTCCAATAAATATTCAAGATTAATTTCCTTTAGGATTGACTGGTTTAATCTCCTTGCAGTCCAAGGGACTCCCAAGTGTCTTCTCCAACACCACAGTTCAAAAGCATCAGTTCTTCAGTGCTCAACCTTCTTTATGATACAATTTTAAAATTCATACACGACTACTGGAAAAACCATAGCTTTGACTAAATGGACCTTTGTCAGCAAAGTAATGCCTCTGCTTTTTAGTATGCTGTCTAGGTTGATCATAACTTTCTTTTCAAGGAGCAAGTGTTGAGTGATGCACAGACAGAAGGGCTGCCACTGCAGCTTCTCTCCCCATACACTGGCACCTGCCTCTCCTGGGCAACAGGAAGGGATCTTACCAAAGCCAGCTCCCTCTTGCTTGCAGCCACTGAAATCCCACATATCCCATCCCCACTAAGGAAGACTCTTGAGCTCTGGAATATCCTTGAGAGTAGATACTTGTAGGTGGCCCACTTGCAGATATTGAGCTGAAACCCCAGATGAGCCACAGGGACATTGCAGTTAAGGAAGAAAAGCTGAAATCTCTCCTCATAAATTGTGGTATTACACCCCTGTGACTGGCTTTGTAAACTTAGTGCCTGCAGAACATCTGAACAGTCAATGAGTGCTCTTGCAGGTGAGATGGGTCTAGCTTTAGCAGTTGGATTTTGTAAGTACATATATGCAAGGAACAGGCCAGGTCAGAATCTGAACTGTCCCCATGGAGCTCACAGTGGGTCCAGATCTATGATTACAGAAATCCTAGGACCTGACTTCAGTGTATCTATGCTGGTGTCCTGGTGAAAACAATGCCTGACAGGCACCAGGGTCAATTGCCAGCATACCCATTATTAAGGTGGATCCAAGAGCATTACCAACAATAGACTAACTTGTGAGCTCATACAATGGGTGAAAGGTGACACAATAAAACACACTTTCAGGTGAACTCCAGAGGAGGAATTCTCAGTGTCTTCTCTCCCAGGGGAAGTGCTCCAATCCCACCTACCTCACACTGCAGATCAGAAACTCAGCTAAAAGACAGATCTGAGGGCCTCTATTCAGCAGACTAGGGAGCAGACACTACCTTTGATGAGTGCTGACAAACAGAGCAAAGGGGAAGCTCTGCTCAACATCCAGGGAAGGCTCCAGTCACCACAACATCAGTCAAATACCTTATCAAGTTAATAATGGCCAGTGTATGCTGAGGAGAGGTGGTGGACATCCATATTATAAACAGCTCTCTCACACACACACAAACAAAAAGTTAAACCCAAGCAGACTTCACAGGAATGTTCCCACATAAAAATAACCCTTCAAGACTGTCTGAAGGTCTGGAGTTACAAGGAACCCCTGAAGCATTTAACTTAGCAGGATTTGAGGGCAAGAGACCCATAGGGCTGGGGGAAACAGATACTCAATTCTTGGAGGGCACACAGAACTTATCACAGAAACTGGTACTCAGTGCACACACACACACACACACACACAGAAAAAAAAATACCTCCAGATGAACTGGTGTTAGATTAATTTATGTGAATTTGAAAGTCTCCTGGAGAGGCAGAAGTTGGTTGTAGTTCATCAGGGAGATGAGGATATTGGTAACAGAGGGTCCAGAGAATTACTTAGGATGAGATCTCTAGGAGGCCCCCATTTTGATGCCAACACCCAACACTGCCCAACAGCCTACAGGCTCCAGTGCTGGAATGCCTTACATCAAACAACTAACAAGACAAGAAAACGTTGTGCCCATCATTAGATTAGGCTGCCTAAAGTCTTACTAAGCTCACAAGCACACCAAAAGGCATCTCTTCACATTTCCCTGCCCACCCATGAGACAAGACTCAACTCTACCTACAAAAGAAAAGCACCAGCTCCCCCTCCCATCAGGAAGCCAACACAAGCCCCTGGACCAACATCACCTNTTTCTAAGAATTTGTCCATTTCTTCCAAGTTGTATATTTTATTGGCATATAGTTGCTGATAGTAGTCTCTTATGATCCTTTGTATTTCTGTGTTGTCTCTTGTGATTTCTCCATTTTCATTTCTAATTTTGTTGATTTGATTGTTCTCCCATTTTTTCTTGATGAGTCTGGCTAATGGTTTCTGTATTTTATTTATCTTCTCAAAGAACTAGCTTTTAGCTTTGTTGATTTTTGTTATGGTCTCCTTCGTTTCCTTTGCATATATTTCTGCCTTAATTTTTGTGATTTCTTTCCTTCTACTAACCTTGGGATTCTTTGTTTCTTCCTTTTCTAGTTGCTTTAGGTGTATAGTTAGATTATTTATTTGATTTTTCTCTTGTTTCTTGAGCTTGTATTGCTATGAACCTTCCCCTTGGCATTGCTTTTACTGAGTCTCATAGGTTTTGGGTTGTTGTGTTTTCATTTTCATTCACTTCTATGCATATTTTGGTTTCTTTTTTTATTTCCTCTGTGATCTGTTGGTTATTCAGAAGTGTATTGCTTAGCCTCCATATATTTGTATTAAAAATTTTTTTTCCTGTAGTTGATATCTAATCTTACCGCATTCTGATCAGAAAGGATGCTTGGATTGATTTCAATTTTTTTGAATTTACCAAGGCTAGATTTATGGCCCAGGATGTGATCTATNGTTGGTTATTCAGAAGTGTATTGCTTAGCCTCCATATATTTGTATTAAAAATTTTTTTTCCTGTAGTTGATATCTAATCTTACCGCATTCTGATCAGAAAGGATGCTTGGATTGATTTCAATTTTTTTGAATTTACCAAGGCTAGATTTATGGCCCAGGATGTGATCTATCCTGCAGAAGGTTCCGTGTGCACTTGAGAAAAACTTGAACTTCATTGTTTTGGGGTAAAATGCCCTATAGATATCAATTAGATCTAACTGGTACATTGTATCATTTAAAGTCTGTGTTTCCTTGTTAATTTTATGTTTAGTTGATCTATGCATAGGTGTGAGTGGGGTTTTAAAGTCACCCACTGTTATTGTGTTACTGTTAATTTCCCCTTTCATACTTGTTATCATTTGCCTTAAGGCAAATGTACCCTATGTTGGGTGCATATATATTTGTAATTGTTATATCTTCTTCTTGGATTGATCCCTTGATCATTATGCAGCATCCTTCTTTGTCTCTTTTCACAGTCTTCATTTCAAAGTCTATTTTATCTAATATAAGTATTGTTACTCCTGCTTTCTTTTGGGTTCCATTTGCGTGAAATCTCTTTTTCCAGCTCTTCACTTTCAGTCTGTATGTGTCCCTTGTTTTGAGGTGGGTCTCTTGTAAATAGCAAATATAAGGGATTTGTTTTTGTATCCAGCCAGTCTTTGTCTTTTGGTTGGGGCATTCAACCCATTTACATTTAAGGTAATTATTGATAAGTATGATCCTGTTGCCATTCACTTTGTTGTTTTGGGTTTGAGTTTATACACCTTTTCTGTGTTTCCTGTCTAGAGAAGATCCTTTAGCATTTGTTGAAGAGCTGGTTTGGTGGTGCTGAATTCTCTCAGCTTTTGCTTGTCTGTAAAGCTTTTGATTTCTCCTTCATATTTGAATGAGATCCTTGCTGGGTACAGTAATCTGGGTTGTGGATTTTTCTCTTTCATCACTTTAAGTATGTCCTTCCAATCCCTTCTGGCCTGAAGAGTTTCTAATGAAAGATCAGCTGTTATCCTTATGGGAATGCCCTTGTGCGTTGTTTGTTGTTTTTCCTTTACTGCTTTTAATATTTGCTCTTTGTGTTTAATCTTTGTTAATTTGATTAATATGTATCTTGGGGTATTTTACCTTGGGTTTATCCTGTTTGGGACTCTCTGGGGTTCTTGGACTTCGGTGACTATTTCCTTCCCCATTTTAGGGAAGTTTTCAACTATTATCTCCTCAAGTATTTTCTCATGGCCTTTCCTTTTGTCTTCTTCTTCTGGGACTCCTATGATTAGAATGTTGAGGCGTTTCACATTGTCCCAGAGGTCTCTGAGGTTGTCATCATTTCTTTTCATTCTTTTTTTCTGTTTTCCTCTCTGCTTCATTTATTTCCACAATTCTATCTTCTACCTCACTTATCCTATCTTCTGCCTCAGTTATTCTATTGTTGGTTCCCTCCAGAGTGTTTTTATCTCATTTATTGCATTATTCATTATGGATTGACTCTTTTTTATTTCTTATATGTCCTTGATATACATTTATTGCATCTTCTCAATCCTTGTCTCCAGGTTATTTATCTATAACTCCATTTTGTTTTCAATATTTTAGATCATTTTGTTATCATTATTCTGAATTCTTTTTGAGGTAGACTCCCTAACTCCTCCTCTTTTGTTTGGTTTGGTGGGCATTTACCATGTTCCTTTACCTTCTGAGTATTGCTCTGCTTTTTCATCTTGTTTAGATTGCTGTGTTTGGGGTGACTTTTCTATATTCTGGCAGTTTATGGTTCCTCTTTATTGTGGAGGTCCCTCCCTTTGGATGGGGTTGGAAAAGTAGCTTGTCAAGGTTTCCTGCTTAGGGAAGCTTGTGTCAGTGTTCTGGTAGGTGGGTCTGGATTTCTTCTCTCTGGAGTGCAATGAAGTGTCCAGTAGTGAGTTTTGATATGTTTGTGGATTTGTTGTGACTTTGGGCAGCTCAGGGTTATTTTCCTGCATTGCTGGAGAATTTGGATGGTATGTCTTGCTCTGGAACTTGTTGGCTCTTGGGTGGAGCTTGGTTTCAGTGTAGGTATGGAGGCTTTTGGATGAGCTCTTATCAGTTAATGTTTCCTGGAGTCAGGAGTTCTCTGGTGTTCTCAGGTTTTGGACTTAAGCCTCTTTCCTCTGGTTTTAAGTCTTATTCTAACAGTAGCCTCAAGACTTCATCTATATAGCACTGATGGTAAAACATCCAGGTTAATGATGAAAAGTTTCTCCACAGTGAAGGACACCCAAAGAGGCTCATAGAGTTGCATGGAGAAGAGAAGGGAGGAGAGAGATAGAGGTCAGCAGGAAGAGGAGAGGGGGAATAAAAAGGGGAGAAAGCAGTCTAGCCAGTAATCAATTCCCTATGTGTGCTCCACCAGAGAAGGCAAGGGCACCCCACTCCAGTACTCTTGCCTGGCAAATCCCATGGACGGGGGAGCCTGGGAGGCTGCAGTCCATGGGGTGGCTAAGAGTCAGACACAACTGAGCAACTTCACTTTCACTTTTCACTTTCCTGCATTGGAGAAGGAAATGGCAACCCACTCCAGTGTTCTTGCCTGGAGAATCCCAGGGATGGCAGAGCCTGGTGGGCTGCCATCTCTGGGGTCACACAGAGTCAGATATGACTGAAGTGACTTAGCAGCATGTGTGCTCTACAGTCTGGACCCCTCAGGATGTTCACGGAGTTACACAGAGAAGAGAAGAGAAAAGGGAAGAAGGAGACAGAGGTGACTAGGAGGAGAAGAAGGGGAATCAAAAGTAGAGAGACAGATCCAGGCAGTACTCAGTTCCCTCAGTGTTATCCACAACCTGGAATACCCAAAGAGTTTCACAGAGTTAGGTAGAGAAGAGAAGGGGGAGGGAAGAGATAGAGGTGGCCTGATAGAGAACAAGGAGAGTCAAAAGGGGAGTGTGCAATCAAGCCAGTAATTACACGCCCAAGTAAAAATGGGTACTGAGAATTGGATTCTTAAAGGTACACAATTGATAACAAATACCAAAAAACAAAGATTAAAAATCTAGATTAGAGATTAGACTCTCAAAAATACAATATTAAAAAAAAAAACACAAAACAAAGTCACAAAAATTATCAAATATATATATGAAGTTTGCTTTAAAATAGGGTCTTTTTTTGCAAGGTAATAGTAGGTTATAAAAATGAAAATTAAAAGAATAATAGAGGACTTAAAAATAAAAAAATTTTAATTAAAAAATGATAATAGTAAAACTATATCTAGGAATTTCTCTGGAACTGTTGCAGACAGTGTGGGGTCAGTTCAGTTTCAGACAGTTCCTTGATCCAGCTTATACGTCTCAACATCTATAGGCCCTTCCGATGTAGTCAGCACTAACTACAGGGTTTTAATCTGTTGCACCTGTCACTTCCAAAGTGATTCCTCAGTTTATTTTAGTTTCTTCTGTTTTCTGGTCTCTTCAGTGTCTAATTTCCGCCCTGACACAAGGGGGCAAAGGTGGTCACTTATTTAGGCTCACTTGTTCAGTCGCGCTGTGGGGAGGGAAGAACACTGCAAACAGATATCACTAGCATGTGTGGGGAGTGCTCGCAGTGTCTCAGCCACTCTGGGTTTGCCCCCACTCACGGCGTGTGTGTTTTCCCAGTCTACACTGCTCAGGCTCTAGGTTGCTCTGCCGGGAACTGTCTGAGGCAGGCCCTAGGTTGTATGCACTTTTCAGGTCTAAGCCACTCAGGTTCAGGTTCTCGGGTACTCCACAAGGAACACAGACTTGGTTGGCCCTGCCTTTTGTGCCTTTCCCAGGTCCGTGCAGCTCAGGTGATCAGGTACTCGGCGGGTACACTCTCCCCAGGTGTGCAGCACATCTTATCACTTCCCCGCCCCAGCTGCTCAGTTTCCTGGGTGTGCAGCGGGAGCGCCGACTCAGGTGTGCTGTGTGTCTCCTCTGGGGAGCTGGTCTCTGGCTTTGACCCTCCTGGCAGGTGTCAGCTGTCCAGGATCCCAGGAAGACTTGGTTAGCGACTGGGAGCCTGCTCACAGCTTGGTAGAGGATGCTGTCTCTGGGCTGAGATTGCCCCTTTCTGGCTCCAACTGTCACCTGCTTGCCTCTCTGCCTCCAGCAGGGGATGGGCTGGTCCACAGCCAGCTAACTTTCCTGTGGTATTCACTCAGTCCTTTTTCTGTGAGCGGGCCTGTTAAGTGCCATAAGTTAGAGCTTTTTGCAGGAAAGTTCTCTCTCTCTCTTTTTTTTTCTCTCTCTCTGGCTATCCCACAGTTTGGGTTGCTATCTCACATTAGCTCCCTCAGATGTCCTCAGGCACATCCTGTGTCTCCCTGTTCAGCCCCCACCTGCTGGTGGCAGATGCGAGCGCCTGGGCTACTTCTCTGCTGGGAGTTGCTGTTATGCACATAAGCTGTGGGGTTTATTTTTTTTATTTTTTTTCCTCCCAGTTATGTTGCCCTCTGAGATTCCAAAACTCCCCACAGACCCGCCAGTGAGAGGGTTTTCTGGTATTTGAAACTTGTCTTTCATGACTCCCTCCCCAGGACAGGTCTCCGTCCCTAACTCTTTTGTCTCTCTTTTTATCTTTTATATTTTGTCCTACCTCCTTTTGAAGACAATGAGCTGCCTTTCTGGGTGGCTGGTGTTCTCCACCAATGTTCAGAAGTTGTTTTGTGGAATTTGCTCAGCATTCAAATGATCTTTTGATGAATTTGTGGGAGAGAAAATGGTCTCCCTATTCTATTCTTCTGCCATCTTAGGACCGCCCCCCGATTCTGGTTTGTTTTAAGCCCCAATGTTTATTCAGTTATGTTTGGTATTCATTTTATGCTTTTAAAATAAGTTGCATTTTCCCCCATCAATTAGAGTACAAAACCTCTAAAAGAAGTCACTGTCAGGCAAACAGGCAAAATATGGACAACCACAGAAATCAACACTGTTCTTCAGGCCCTGAGCAAGGAGACAGCACCACACTGGAGATACAAAACAGAAAGTATTTTTAAAAAATTTTTTTTCAGAAATACATTAAAAGAAAATCATTTTAAGAAATACATAAACTCAAGAGAAAAAAATTGGGCAAGGCAGGATACTAGAAAGACAATCACTCAGTGCTATGGGGCTACAAATGGGGCCTGATCAAGGATGTTCTTTTTTTTTAGTTTTTTTTGGTCCAGTGTAGAATTCTGATGAGTTACCACCCCTCAAAAACTGTCCTGGAGATCATTAGATTAAAGATTTGAAATAAATGAATTCCCTGATAGTGATCATTTTTATTCTTGTGTATGATAAGAATTTTATGAAAGTAGTTGGGGCTTCCCTGATAGCTCAGTTGGTAAAAAGAATCTGCCTGCAATGCAGGTCTTGGTTCGATTCCTGAGTCAGGAAGATCTGCTGGAGAAGGGATAGGCTACTCACTCCAGTGTTCTTGGGTTTCCCTTGTGGCTCAGCTGGTAAAGAATCTGCCTTCAATGCAGGAGACCTGGGTTTGATCCTTGGGTTGGGAATATCCTCTGGAGAAGGGAAAGTCTGCCCACTCCAGCATTCTGGCCTGGAGAATTCCATGGACTGTATAGTCCAATTCGACATGACTGAGTGAAGGAGACCAAGAAAAACTAACACCAGATCACCTGCAAGTAGATGTGCCTGTGTGGTACCTCGGGATCATCTTGCACACCTGGAACAAAATTTTCAACAAGAAGAGCTCTTGGTAAAGCCCTGTGCATTGTCAAAGACAGTGTCATGGGCCAGTTTGAAAACACAGCACTTTTAGTAAGTGATATATTTTCTATCATGATCATTGTATTTAGTGAGATTTTAGGAAACCTACAACACTACAATATACTTAATTATGCTTGGACGTCATGCATTTGTAAATTCAGAAGTAAAGCAGAAGCAATACTAAACAATATTTAAAATACACCACAGTAAGGATGGCAAGTGAAGACTGGGGGTCCAAGGATGATTCAGTTCAGTTCAGTTCAGTTCAGTCGCTCAGTCGTGTCCGACTCTTTGTGACCTCATGAACCACAGCACACCAGGCTTCCCTGTCCATCACCAACTCCCGGAGATCCCCCAGACTCATGTCCATTGAGTCAGTGATGCCATCCAGCCATCTCATCCTCTGTCATCCCCTTCTTCTCCTGCCCCCAATCCATCCCAACATCAGAGTCTTTTCCAATGAGCCAACTCTTCCCATGAGGTGGCCAAAGTACTGGAGTTTCAACTTCAGCATCAAGGATGATGAAAACACAGGAAATCTAAGAAAGGGAGGAACAATGGGATTTGATGTTGAAGAGGATAAGACCAAATAAGCAAATGTGATTACTGACTTCAAAAGGCGATCAAGAGAAAGGGCAGCTTGTGAGCAATCATGATCTAACAGTATGGTTTACCAAAATGATAAACTAAGAGAAAGAACTTTACTGATATAAAAACAAATGGAAACCATCAACTCAGACAAAATAGTTTTACTAGGACACACAGACGCTATTCAATGGAGGAAATGGCAACCCACTCCAGTGTTCTTGCCTGGGAGATACCATGGACAGAGAAGCCTGACGGGTTATAGCACAGGGTGTCCCAAGAGTCAGACATGACAGCGACAAAACAACCACCACACCACTCAACTTTTTCAACATTACTTGTGTGAGAGGTGGACTGTGAAGAAGGCTGAGCCCCGAAGAACTGATGCTTTTGAACTGTGGTGTTGGAGAAGACTCTTGAGAGTCCCTTGGACTGCAAGGAGATCCAACCAGTCCATTCTGAAGGAGATCAGCCCTGGGATTTCTTTGGAAGGGGTGATGCTAAAGCTGAAACTCCAGTACTTTGGCCACCTCATGCGAAGAGTTGACTCATTGGAAAAGACTCTGATGCTGGGAGGGATTGGGGGCAGGAGGAGAATGGGACGACCAAGGATGAGACAGCTGGATGGCATCACGGACTCGATGGACGTTGAGTCTGAGTGAACTCCGAGAGATGGCAATGAACAGGGAGGCCTGGTGTGCTGCGATTCATGGGGTTGCAAAGAGTCAGACACGACTGAGCAACTGAACTGAACTGAACTGAACTGTGTCAGGGAAATCACTTGGAAACAGAATCGAGGACCCAAACACAGCACAGAAATAATTAGAGCAAAATGTTCAAGAAACATTCATTCAAAAAGTGTCCAAAGCAAAAGAAACTGAAGTTATTATTAACTGAAGTGACTGCTTCAGATTAATCACATTTGGTTTCTTCCCAAGAATACATCCTCCTATCTTTGAAGAAATGGAAGCACTCTTGACTTGCAGATCAGCATCATGAGGATTCTGGAAGCATCCAATCAGAGAAGTCCAATTGCCACTAAGAATTGGCTCAGCCAATGAAAAGCCTGCAGATTCTGAGGCACAGCCATTGACTCAAAGTATGAACACTTGTCCTGGGCTGAAGCAAAAAAAGTCTTCCAGGAATGTCCAACCTTTGAGATTGAATTGGGAAAGGGATATGATTCCTTGCCATTAAAAGTTATTATAATAATCACCCCTGCCTAGGTCCTGTTTTCCTTCTCTAGCTATAACATTTTTGAAATATTCTTTGTTCTTCTCCAAGCAATCGACCTGACAGAAATAGAACCCACTAGGTTGTCTTGGCAGGAAGAAATCACGTCCAGCTTTTAATACACGGGTCAAGGAAATGGGCAGCTCTTCGTTCCTGATCCATTGTTTTCCTCATTCTTCTGTCACACCTGGATGAGAGGAGAATGAGTGTGGGGTTGGGGGAAAGTAACTTTGAAAAAATTGTGCATTTATGATTTTTTGGTATTGTAAGGAAGTTAAAAAGTAGGATCACTGGTGGGCATTAGTGGAGCAAGAAAGCACCCCAGATCCCTGTTAGCAGGTCATGAATCCAGTCCTTGACATCTGGCATCGTGATAAGGCCATTCCTGATTTTCATGACCTCTGCTGTTGCATCAGGATTCTGAAATCTTATGAGCTGTCCATAAGTAACTCTAGTGCTTCCAACATCTTCCTACAGAAGGGTAGTGAAGAACAATGTCAGATCTTGTGGGTTGAAGTCAGCCAAGTACTATTTGGCTTTGGGAAAACATGATACTTCTCCAGGTATTTTACATACACCGTTGGTAAGTTGGTAATTTACCATTGGTAATTCCCTTAAGGGAGAATTATGTTCATCAGTTCTGTGCTGTTTATAATGGTTGCAATGCCATAGTGAGTTGTATTACTTCTAGGAACTCAGTGACTTTTTCTAGATGGGATATACCCAGAGTAGTGAATGGCTTTACACAAGGTCACATAGCTACTGACTAGATTTGACTCCAGGAACCTGGGTGATCTCTGGAATCTCATTCCAATGTCATATCACCCTTTCATTTCTAGAGCATATCTGAGGCATTTAGAAACTATGCTTCTCTGAATTATCCTACTGGACAGAAAATTGTTTAAAATAAAAGGAAATGAAACCTAGATTCCCTTCTCCTACTAGCATCTCAACCTCCAACATGGGATGCCAGACACTGAAGATTATTTCTGCTTCCCCTCTAACCACATGTTTTCCTGACTACCCCCTCATCTGGGATGTATTCCCTTCTGCTATGCTCCTCAAATGACCTGACACAGCTCTGTCGCAACATTTAATATATTTTCAATATCTGTCGAAAGTATCTGCTTCCTTTTTCTAGTCACTAACCAGTTTACAGTCAGCTTGTGCTTTTGTGATTCCCAGCAGCTAGCAGTGCCTGATGTCGTAGGTAGTCAGCAAATGTTTGTTGACTAAATGAATGCAGGTGGGCTATAAAGCCTACAATGAAATTTCCTGAACTTCATGAGGATAGCATAATTAAAATACTGTGGTTGGAGAACTGAAAATGACTTGAAAGTGGCCATAGCACTTTTTCCTTTTTCTTTTTTTCCTCTGTACTAATAAGCAGTTACCAATTTTTATCCTGTTGCCCAGAAGAAGAAAGAAAATAATACTGCGACATAATGTTGCACAGTTTACATGGATGATTTCACACNGGCATCACGGACTCGATGGACGTTGAGTCTGAGTGAACTCCGAGAGATGGCAATGAACAGGGAGGCCTGGTGTGCTGCGATTCATGGGGTTGCAAAGAGTCAGACACGACTGAGCAACTGAACTGAACTGAACTGAACTGTGTCAGGGAAATCACTTGGAAACAGAATCGAGGACCCAAACACAGCACAGAAATAATTAGAGCAAAATGTTCAAGAAACATTCATTCAAAAAGTGTCCAAAGCAAAAGAAACTGAAGTTATTATTAACTGAAGTGACTGCTTCAGATTAATCACATTTGGTTTCTTCCCAAGAATACATCCTCCTATCTTTGAAGAAATGGAAGCACTCTTGACTTGCAGATCAGCATCATGAGGATTCTGGAAGCATCCAATCAGAGAAGTCCAATTGCCACTAAGAATTGGCTCAGCCAATGAAAAGCCTGCAGATTCTGAGGCACAGCCATTGACTCAAAGTATGAACACTTGTCCTGGGCTGAAGCAAAAAAAGTCTTCCAGGAATGTCCAACCTTTGAGATTGAATTGGGAAAGGGATATGATTCCTTGCCATTAAAAGTTATTATAATAATCACCCCTGCCTAGGTCCTGTTTTCCTTCTCTAGCTATAACATTTTTGAAATATTCTTTGTTCTTCTCCAAGCAATCGACCTGACAGAAATAGAACCCACTAGGTTGTCTTGGCAGGAAGAAATCACGTCCAGCTTTTAATACACGGGTCAAGGAAATGGGCAGCTCTTCGTTCCTGATCCATTGTTTTCCTCATTCTTCTGTCACACCTGGATGAGAGGAGAATGAGTGTGGGGTTGGGGGAAAGTAACTTTGAAAAAATTGTGCATTTATGATTTTTTGGTATTGTAAGGAAGTTAAAAAGTAGGATCACTGGTGGGCATTAGTGGAGCAAGAAAGCACCCCAGATCCCTGTTAGCAGGTCATGAATCCAGTCCTTGACATCTGGCATTGTGATAAGGCCATTCCTGATTTTCATGACCTCTGCTGTTGCATCAGGATTCTGAAATCTTATGAGCTGTCCATAAGTAACTCTAGTGCTTCCAACATCTTCCTACAGAAGGGTAGTGAAGAACAATGTCAGATCTTGTGGGTTGAAGTCAGCCAAGTACTATTTGGCTTTGGGAAAACATGATACTTCTCCAGGTATTTTACATACACCGTTGGTAAGTTGGTAATTTACCATTGGTAATTCCCTTAAGGGAGAATTATGTTCATCAGTTCTGTGCTGTTTATAATGGTTGCAATGCCATAGTGAGTTGTATTACTTCTAGGAACTCAGTGACTTTTTCTAGATGGGATATACCCAGAGTAGTGAATGGCTTTACACAAGGTCACATAGCTACTGACTAGATTTGACTCCAGGAACCTGGGTGATCTCTGGAATCTCATTCCAATGTCATATCACCCTTTCATTTCTAGAGCATATCTGAGGCATTTAGAAACTATGCTTCTCTGAATTATCCTACTGGACAGAAAATTGTTTAAAATAAAAGGAAATGAAACCTAGATTCCCTTCTCCTACTAGCATCTCAACCTCCAACATGGGATGCCAGACACTGAAGATTATTTCTGCTTCCCCTCTAACCACATGTTTTCCTGACTACCCCCTCATCTGGGATGTATTCCCTTCTGCTATGCTCCTCAAATGACCTGACACAGCTCTGTCGCAACATTTAATATATTTTCAATATCTGTCGAAAGTATCTGCTTCCTTTTTCTAGTCACTAACCAGTTTACAGTCAGCTTGTGCTTTTGTGATTCCCAGCAGCTAGCAGTGCCTGATGTCGTAGGTAGTCAGCAAATGTTTGTTGACTAAATGAATGCAGGTGGGCTATAACTCTGTCGCAACATTTAATATATTTTCAATATCTGTCGAAAGTATCTGCTTCCTTTTTCTAGTCACTAACCAGTTTACAGTCAGCTTGTGCTTTTGTGATTCCCAGCAGCTAGCAGTGCCTGATGTCGTAGGTAGTCAGCAAATGTTTGTTGACTAAATGAATGCAGGTGGGCTATAAAGCCTACAATGAAATTTCCTGAACTTCATGAGGATAGCATAATTAAAATACTGTGGTTGGAGAACTGAAAATGACTTGAAAGTGGCCATAGCACTTTTTCCTTTTTCTTTTTTTCCTCTGTACTAATAAGCAGTTACCAATTTTTATCCTGTTGCCCAGAAGAAGAAAGAAAATAATACTGCGACATAATGTTGCACAGTTTACATGGATGATTTCACACAGATTTGACAGTTTCATTGCCTTTCTGAGAGTTCACCTTTCCCCAGTTCTGGGAAGTTGGGGGCAAGCACATGATAACCCTTCTAAAGGATCTCTAAAAGCCTGGGAGGTTAGTGCTGTTTATGTTGCTGATGGACAAATAGATCCATTAGCAGAATGCTGAGTTAACTTCCATGCCTCACCCAGTTCAGGACACAAGTGTGCCAGGATCAGAGCTCAGGTCTCTCCCTGACACCCGTGGAAAGTTTCTTTCTCCTTGTATTCCAAGGCTTCCCTAAGCAGGGCTTAGGGGAGGCTACTATGAGGAGAAGCAGGGAATGGGTAGGATGCTCCTGAGGCCGGCCAGTAAAAGCAGGGGAGAGTCTGGGTGATCCTTGCTCCCCCACTAAGGCTAATAACGTCTGGCAGCAAAGGCAGGAGGAGAGCTGGAACCTAGAACTCCGCCAAGGATGGGCTCTTCCCCGTGTCTTAGTGTGGGAGGCCTCTGGAACATCTGGCAGGCCCAACGAGACAGTTCATAGACCCCTAAAGCACTCACCTGTAGGAGACCTGCCTCTAGTGGCTGGGAAAGTCCTGGCTGAGCACAGTCCCACCACCCTGATTCCCTCAGGCCAAAGGCCGGAAGTGTTGGCATTGTGTTTTGCTGAGGATTACCAGCCTTTTCGACTGTGAGATCATTATCATGGGTTCTCAGGACAGTGTAAAGGCATACAATTTTGGAGTCCACCAAATAAAATGCAAAATACCCTCTGCTCTCTCCATCACCACATGTGATGCAAGAGTACAGCAGAAGTTATCTCCACACCTAATAATCCACTGCAGGCTTGATAAACTGTCCTCATTTTTACCAAGGACCTATTGGAGGGAAATGCTCTGCCTTGATTACAAGAGAATGCAAGCCTTTTCAGGTTAATGACCCTCTTCAATGGATGTTTGTTTAACCCCTGTTTGTTTAACAATTTCTCTTAAAATGGCTGGGGACCCACTGAATCCAAATTCTTTTATCTAAAGGCTTTTGTCAAGCAGCCTCCCTCTACAAGTCCAAGTAAGGAGGCAGGTGCCCCTCCTCTGGTGTCTGCTTCTCTCTGTCCCCCCACCCACCCATTCAGAGCCGTTCCTTGTTCACTTAATCTCACATAGAAGTCAACTCAGACTTGATTTCTGGCCAGGACACTTACTTATGTGGTGAGCTTGGGTTGTACTTAACCAAATGTCTCAGAGCCTCAGTCTTCCTGACAGGGAGAATTTCACCTGCTTGTCCTGTGAGGAAAGTATAAGAACAGAGTGTAAGTACTAGATAGATGTGCATAACATATGCGGCAGAGTGCTTGCTACCTAGAATCTTAAAGTGCTCAAATAAAAAATGTTTTCTATGGCAATTCGTATGGAGCTGGCTCCTGAAGAGTGAGGAGGGTTAAAATGTGACCCAAAACTCTATGACATTACAAATGAGCAAACAAATGAGTGTTTGCCTGTAGAAGGCTGCACCTGATCACAGCCATGATGAATGTCATGAAGGTTCAGGGAACGGGAAGAGAAACAGCCTGAGAACTCACCGTAGGCCTGTACCAGACCCTGCACTTGTCAGGCCACGTCTACACTTTCATTCAGTCCTGATCATAGCCCCTCTATAGGGGCATGGTCAATAGTATACCCTTTTTACATGTGCCGGCGAAGAAGCTGAAGGTTAGGGGAGTTACAGTAGGCTGGGGTCATGAAGTCATCTTCACAGAGGAGGTAAGATTTGAGCCGACTGGGAAGGAGAATAAGATTAGGAAGGGAGAGGACGAGGGCCAAATTTCACTGGCATGAAGAGGAACATCTGGCCCACAGAGACTTGAGTTGGCAATACCCAAAGACACCAAGGAAATGTGGCATTCCATCTGCCTTATTTCACTGAGTCCTCACAACAATCTTATAGACCCTCTTCCACAGAGGAGGAAACTGAGGTTCAGAGAAGTCAAGTCACTTATCCAAAGCACCACATCTAGGAAGGACAGCTGGTGTTTCAATCCAGGTCTAACTGGACTCCCAAACTTCTGTCCTTAATCACTCTTACTGCCGATTATAGTCTCACTGCTCAAAGTATTTACAGGACCCAAACAAACACTGTCACCCTGTTGTGTGTCTATTCCCTGTTAATGTTCTATGCAGCACTATTTGTCTCTAGAGATCAAAGGCACCAGAATTCTGAGGAGAACAAAACTTGAAAGAGTGAGGCATTCTCCTTTTCCCACTCACCCTTAGTGCTCTTTAATTCCCCAGTCCCAAGTGATGTCTTTACTCTTTCCCCAGGTTTTTTCCCTTGAAGTTTGTCCAAATACCCTGATTTTCCCTGTTGTCCCAGCACGATTCTTTGTAGTGGTCCTTTTACTATCAAAAGGGTCTGCATATGGACAAGAAATTATACCATGATCATCCCTATGAAGAGGCGAACAGCTTTACACATGTCCCTGTGCAACCCTGACACCCCTGCTCCTGCATGAGATTTGAGGTCGACCTGGGGGGAGTAGCACACCTCTCCATGAGATGGAATATAGGAGAAACACATTGTAAATGTGCTTTTGAGGGCTTTTGTGTACGTTCTAGTTTGTTGGTCCTTGAGCAGTCAAGAAATAGGGGTATGCATGGAATACAGAATGTGCTCTACTCGGGAGCCAGTGCCATTGAATACAGATACCCTCTCAGCACAGCTGTGCATGAAATATGTGGAGCATGGAGACTTGAGGACTCCAACAAAAACAAGTGATAAAAACTAGGTATGGGTTCATGCCCACTCCAGTAGCCCCTGCTTTGCCTTAAATCAGAGTCTAACTAGGCCCTGGGTGTGGACTTTTACAGGGAAATTGAAACCCCCAGGACACAGTAAGATTTCAGGGACTGTTGAAGGAATCCAGTGGCCAAGGGTAGAGAAGTCATGAGAAAACAGAGCTCTGGCAATGCTGGCAGCTGTCCTCATGAGTCTGCGTGGGAAAAGACCTAATTAATGGCCCAAGAAAACTACCTAAGTTAGGTATTTCCCTCCCCAGAATGCTAACGTGATTTAAGAGTGGAAAAATGTTAATGTGATTTATACGAATAAGCGGAAAGACAAAAGACATGTGAATCTCAGTAATTGTTACAATGACTCTAGTGCATGTTTGATATCTCTTAGGTAACTAACATGCTTTGAAACCAAAAATGGTATTGTGAAAAAACATGGACATCAAAAGAAAACCCAATATAATGTTGGCTGATAAAATGCTACTGTCACTCCTATTTAGAGTTAGGAAGATGACAAGACTATTTTCTGAGTGCATTATGATTTGAAAGTTTTGAGGACTGTTAGCCATGAATTTTGGAAGAAGCACAAGCTGGAATCAAGACTGCGGAGAGAAATATCAATAACCTCAGATATGCAGATAACACCACCCTTATGGCAGAAAGAAGAGGAACTAAAAAGCCTCTTGATGAAAGTGAAAGAGGAGAGTGAAAAGTTGGCTTAAAGCTCAACATTCAGAAAATGAAGATCCTGGCATCTGCTCCCATCACTTCATGGGAAATAGATGGGGAAACAGTGGAAACAGTGTCAGACTTTATTTTTTTTAGGTTCCAAAATCACTGCAGATGGTGACTGAAGCAATGAAATTAAAAGACACTCCTTGGAAGAAAAGTTATGACCAACCTGGATAGCATATTCAAAAGCAGAGACATTACTTTGCAGACTAAGGTCTGTCTAGTCAAGGCTATGGTTTCTCCAGTGGTCATGTTTGGATGTGAGAGTTGTACTGAACTGAGGCATGAGTTTTTAAAACTCTGGATGATACTGCTGCACTTCAGTTCAGTTCAGTCGCTCAGTCGTGTCCGACTCTTTGCGACCCCATGAATCGCAGCATGCCAGGCCTCCCTGTCCATCACCATCTCCCAGAGTTCACTCAGATTCACGTCCATCGAGTCCATGATGCCATCCAGCCATCTCATCCTCGGTCGTCCCCTTCTCCTCCCGCCCCCAATCCCTCCCAGCATCAGAGTCTTTTCCAATGAGTCAACCCTTCGCATGAGGTGGCCAAAGTACTGGAGTTTCAGCTTTAGCATCATTCCTTCCAAAGAAATCCCAGGGCTGATCTCCTTCAGAATGGACTGGTTGGATCTCCTTGCAGTCCAAGGGACTCTCAAAGAGTATTCTCCAACACCACAGTTCAAAAGCATCGATTCTTCGGTGCTCAGCTTTCTTCACAGTCCAGCTTTCACATTCATACATGACCACAGGAAAAACCATAGCCTTGACTAGGCGGACCTTAGTCCACAAAGTAATGTCTCTGCTTTTGAATATACTATCCAGGTTGGTCATAACTTTTCTTCCAAGGAGTAAGTGTCTTCTAATTTCATGGCTGCAGTCACCATCTGCAGTGATGATGCTCCATCTGCATCTGGAGCCCAAAAAAATAAAGTCTGACACTGTTTCCACTGTTTCCCCATCTATTTCCCATGAAATGATGGGACCGGATGCCATGATCTTCGTTTTCTGAATGTTGAGCTTTAAGCCAACTTTTTCGCTCTCCTCCTTCACTTTCATCAAGAGGCTTTTTAGCTCCTCCTCACTTTCTGCCATAAGGGTGGTGTCATCAGCATATCTGAGGTTATTGATATTTCTCCCGGCAATCTTGATTCCAGCTTGTGTTTCTTCCAGTCCAGCGTTTCTCATGATGTACTCTGCATATAAGTTAAATAAGCAGGGAGACAATATACAGCCTTGACGTACTCCTTTTCCTATTTGGAACCAGTCTGTTGTTCCATGTCCAGTTCTAACTGTTGCTTCCTGACCTGCATACAGATTTCTCAAGAGGCAGGTTAGGTGGTCTGGTATTCCCATCTCTTTCAGAATTTTCCACAGTTTATTGTGATCCACACAGTCAAAGGCTTTGGCATAGTCAATAAAGCAGAAATAGATGTTTTTCTGGAACTCTCTTGCTTTTTCCATGATCCAGCGGATGTTGGCAATTTGATCTCTGGTTCCTCTGCCTGTTCTAAAACCAGCTTGAACATCAGGGAGTTCACGGTTCACATATTGCTGAAGCCTGGCTTGGAGAATTTTGAGCATTACTTTACTAGCGTGTGAGATGAGTGCAATTGTGCGGTAGTTTGAGCATTCTTTGGCATTGCCTTTCTTTGGAATTGGAATGAAAACTGACCTTTTCCAGTCCTGTGGCCACTGCTGAGTTTTCCAAATTTGCTGGCATATTGAGTGCAGCACTTTCACAGCATCATCTTCCAGGATTTGAAACAGCTCAACTGGAATTCCATCACCTCCACTAGCTTTGTTCTTAGTGATGCTTTCTAAGGCCCACTTGACTTCACATTCCAAGATGTCTGGCTCTAGATTAGTGATCACATCCTCATGATTATCTGGGTCGTGAAGATCTTTTCTGTACAGTTCTTCTGTGTATTCTTGCCACCTCTTCTTAATATCTTCTGCTTCTGTTAGGTCCATACCATTTCTATCCTTTATCGAGCCCATCTTTGCATGAAATGTTCCCTTGGTATCTCCAATTCTCTTGAAGAGATCTCTAGTCTTTCCCATTCTGTTGTTTTCCTCTATCTCTTTGCATTGATTGCTGAAGAAGGCTTTCTTATCTCTTCTTGCTATTCTTTGGAACTCTGCATTCAGATGCTTATATCTTTTCTTTTCTCCTTTGCTTTTCGCCTCTCTTCTTTTCAGTGCTATTTGTAAGGCTTCTCCAGACAGCCATTTTGCTTTTTTGCATTTCTTTTCCATGGGGATGGTCTTGATCCCTGTCTCCTGTACAATGTCACGAACCTCATTCCATAGTTCATCAGGAACTCTGTCTATCAGATCTAGGCCCTTAAATCTATTTCTCACTTCCACTGTATAATCATAAGGGATTTGATTTAGGTCATACCTGAATGGTCTAGCGGTTTTCCCTACTTTCTTCAATTTAAGTCTGAATTTGGAAATAAGGAGTTCATGATCTGAGCCACAGTCAGCTCCTGGTCTTGTTTTTGTTGACTGTATAGAGCTTCTCCATCTTTGGCTGCAAAGAATATAATCAATCTGATTTCGGTGTTGACCATCTGGTGATGTCCATGTGTAGAGTCTTCTCTTGTGTTGCTGGAAGAGGGTGTTTGCTATGACCAGTGCATTTTCTTGGCAAAACTCTATTAGTCTTTGCCCTGCTTCATTCCGCATTCCAAGGCCAAATTTGCCTGTTACTCCAGGTGTTTCTTGACTTCCTACTTTAGCATTCCAGTCCCCTATAATGAAAAGGACATCTTTTTTGGGTGTTAGTTCTACAAGGTCTTGTAGGTCTTCATAAAACCGTTCAACTTCAGCTTCTTCAGCATTACTGGTTGGGGCATAGACTTGGATAACTGTGATATTGAATGGTTTGCCTTGGAAACGAACAGAGATCATTCTGTCGTTTTTGAGATTGCATCCAAGTACTGCATTTCGGACTCTTTTGTTGACCATGATGGCTACTCCATTTCTTCTGAGGGATTCCTGCCCGCAGTAGTAGATATAATGGTCATCTGAGTTAAATTCACCCATTCCAGTCCATTTTAGTTCGCTGATTCCTAGAATGTCGACGTTCACCCTTGCCATCTCTTGTTTGACCACTTCCAATTTGCCTTGATTCATGGACCTGACATTCCAGGTTCCTATGCAATATTGTTCTTTACAGCATCGGATCTTGCTTCTATCACCAGTCACATGCACAACTGGGTATTGTTTTTGCTTTGGCTCCATCCCTTCATTCTTTCTGGAGTTATTTCTCCACTGATCTCCAGTAGCATATTGGGCACCTAACGACCTGGGGAGATTCTCTTTTGATATCCTATCATTTTGCCTTTTCATACTGTTCATGGGGTTCTCAAGGCAAGAATACTGAAGTGGCTTGCCATTCCCTTCTCCAGTGGACCACGTTCTGTCAGACCTCTCCACCATGACCCGCCCGCCTTGGGTTGCCCTGCAGGCATGGCTTGGTTTCATTGAGTTAGACAAGGCCCTGGTCCTAGTGTGATTAGATTGACTAGTTTTCTGCGAGTATGGTTTCAGTGTGTCTGCCCTCTGATGCTCTCTTGCAACACCTACCATCTTACTTGGGTTTCTCTTACCTTGGGCGTGGGTTGTCTCTTCACGGCTGCTCCTTACCTTGGACGAGGGGTATCTCCTTACCGCCGCAGTTCCTGACCTTCAACGTGGGACAGCTCCTCTAGGCCCTCCTGCGCCTGCGCAGCCCCTGCTCCTCGGGTTGCTCCTCCCGGCCGCCGGCCGTGGCCTCGGGCGTGGGTGGCTTCTCCCAGCTGCCGCCCCTGGCCTCGGGCTCAGGGTGGCTCCTCCGGGTCACCACCCCTGGCCTCGGGCGCAAGGTGGCTTCTCCCGGCCGCCCCTGGCCTCGGACGTGGGGTGTCTCTTCCTGGCCGCCCCTGACCTCGGACACGGGGTAGCTCCTCCCGGCCGCCGCCCTGACCTCAGACGCGGGGTGTCTCCTCCCGGCCGCCACTGACCTCGGATGAGGGGTAGCTCCTCCCGGCCGTTCCTGCGCCGTCGCAGCCTGGCACTCTAGGTTGCTGCCCCTGACCTCGGACGTGGGGTAGCTCTTCTCGCCCGTGCTTGGTGCGCCAGCCCGGCTCTCACAAGCGGCCCGCGCTTGGTGCGCCGGCCCGGCTGCTGCACTAGGTGGGAAAGTGAGAGTAAAAAATAAGTGAAGCTGTTATGAAAATAATTTTAATGATAAAGACCCCAAAAAGCAGACCTAGACTGATAACTAATAGAATGACCATTAAGAGAGTGGTGAAGTCTTATATGCTTAGGGAAAACACATGATTTTCCTTTTAAAAACTGCACAAGAGCCATTTTTCTTGTAGATCTGATAATGTGAGATAGTGTTTCCTTCACCATTAAAGATTTTCCAAAACGGGAAAATGACACAGATCCAAAAACTAGAACACGTCCTATTTTTGAGTGCTCCAAGTTTTTCCCATCAAGGGAGTGGCTCTGTAAAAAAGAGAAAAGAAAAAAAAAAAAAAACCTTCACTTTGTGATGTTCAGGTGATCCTGAGGCAGCTCATCTGCGGGTGGCATATCTGATGGCAGCCCTGGTGGCCTCAGACACATTGTGCTCACCAATCTCCCCTGGCAGTACCAGGTGCAGAGTGCTGTCTGGAGAGTATCTGTGCAGCGGATCTCTCTGGAGGTGAGGATCGAGCCCTTGATGGAACGAGCCAGGAAGGAGACATATCTAAGCAACTCTCAATGATATTGTTAAGAAAAATAATTCACACAAGACGTTTAAAGAAATGCCAAAATTAATGAAAAAGTGCTCCACAACTTGCTAGACACAGATGGACATAGAAGGGCAAAGTCAGCTCCTTGTACACAGAGTAGTGCTCTTGAAAATCATGGAGATAACTGGCCTAGTATATTCTCCAGGCCTGAGCAAAACTCTCATGACATCAGGAAAGAGAAATGGCAAAATCAGAGTCTCTATGTGGAGAACACAAACTGAAATATGCTGGTATCAAATTATTAAAAATATTTAGTATACCAAATTTAAAAAGCATTGACATAATTTAGGTTCTGAAAAATAACCCACATGGTGAATGTATATAAGAGTACTTGTTTGGGGGGAAAAAAATGTTACCTCATTGTTTAAGAAGCCACCATGGGGTGAAAAAGGGAACCAATAAGTGAGAAACACACAAAAATTAAAATCATATAACTTTCAAGAATATACAATAATGCAGTCAAAAGTATTTTTAAAATATATTTATGTAGAAATAAGAAACTGAACCAAAAATAAGACTTTGAAAGAATTGAAGAAATGGGACTCATCAGTGTGTTTTCATTCCCAATGATTAGGCTTCCTATGGTGTTTCCTCTTGGACATTTAAGGGACAGCCACTTCTACTNAAGTATTTTTAAAATATATTTATGTAGAAATAAGAAACTGAACCAAAAATAAGACTTTGAAAGAATTGAAGAAATGGGACTCATCAGTGTGTTTTCATTCCCAATGATTAGGCTTCCTATGGTGTTTCCTCTTGGACATTTAAGGGACAGCCACTTCTACTGTTAAAAAGATGATGTCAGTCATGAAGTGGAAAAAGCTGGATTTTATTGCTAGAAAAATGTACTGGAAAGTTACAGTGGTGAAATCTTACCATTCACTATCTGAAGAGTTCCATTCACAACTAAGAATTTAAAAACCTTACCTGAAATATTAGTAATCAACTTCTTGTCATTTTTTGATGCAAGGGATAAAAGACATATCCAGGACAGTCTCTGAATTAATATCATTAAACCACCATGATTAAACAGCAGCCAAGAGACAAACTACAGGGAGTGAACCATACCAATACACTCTATAATCTCCAAAGATCAAACCTCCCCAGAAGGCTGTGATTGGTGTATCCTGTGTCACACTATAACATTTTGGCCCAGTGGCCAGGAACCACATCCCTTGCCTACCTCAATATCAAAGCCTGCAGGTGCCATTAAGACTCCTATTGCTTCAGCCCAGGACAGTGTTCTCACTTTGAGTTAAGGGTTGTGCCTCAAGAGCTGCAGGTTTTTCATTGGCTGAGCCAGTCCCAAGTGGCACTTGAGCTGTTCTGATTGGATGCTTCCAGCATCCTCACAATACAGAAGTGCAAGCCATGAAGGCTTCCAAATTTCCCAAACAGGAGGATGTACTCTTCAGGAAAAAACCAAATAAGATTGATCTGAACCAGTCAGAAAAAACTTCAGTTTCTTCCACTTTGGATATGTTTTGCTTCTGGAACATTTTGCTGTACTTATTTTAGCACTGTGGAGGATGTACTCTTCAGGAAAAAAAGCAAATAAGATTGATCTGAACCAATCAGAAAAGTAACTTCAGTTTCTTCCACTTTGGATATGTTTTGCTTCTGGAACATTTTGCTGTACTTATTTTAGCACTGTGTTTGGGACCTTGACTATATTTCCAAATGAATTCTTTGATACAAATACTGTCATCAAGGTTTGAATGGAGTATGTTTATTCTATTAATACTATTTTCTCCAAGTTCTTGCTCATCTTTTGTTATTAAACATAAAGTTCTTTCCAAATGTTGTCATTTCAGCAAACTCCAGTGTTAAATTATGATTGTTCACTAGGTATCCTTTCTCCTCAAATATCTACTGAAGTCAGTTAACATATGTGCTTATTTGGCCTTAGTCTCCTCAGTATCAACCCCCACTGTTTCACTCTTTATTAAATTTCCTGTGATTCAGTCGTCCTTGAGCTTTACCAAGAGTTCTTCTCATCCAAAATTTTGTTCCAGGTGTGTAACAGCATCCTGAGGTACTACAAAGAGGTATTTACCTGCAGGTCCTTTGGTGATAGCTTTTCCTGGTCTCCTTAGAAGTCAATGTTTTGGAAATATTTTCATAAGATTCTTATGATATTCAAGCATATAAGTTATATTCCCATTCCAGTGGCTTACCTGTCATAATCCTTAGTATAATGGCCCCAAGACACTTTCGAGAAGTAATGGCAGAACAGAGTTCTACTGTGGACCAAAAAAAAAAAAAGCCTTTAGAGTCCTCCTTGCTCAGGAAATGGTCCCCTTCACTGGCATACACTCGAAGTGGTTAATTTTTCTAGTATCCTGCTTTGCCCATGTCTTTCTCCTGAGTTTGTGGGTTTCTGAAATGTTAAAAAGTTGCTGTTTTGTCCCTTCAGGACAGGGCTGTCCCTTTTCTCAAGGCCTCAAAAATAGTTTTGATTTCTGTAGGTTATTCATCATTTGTCTCACTGTTTGACTGAGTGTCATCTTTTTGAGGTTTAAACATCTTAATCAAAAGAGAAATTTAAAACTTATTTTACAAGCAAATAACAGATACCAAATATAACAGAATATAATCAGTGTTTAATGCAAATGATAATTAATATTTTAAAGCATTTGTAAGGACTGAATTAAAAGTGTATGTCCCGTCACTTCCAAGATGGACAGTGAGAAACTTTTTAAAAGTAAATACAACTATTCAGTCTTCAAATAGTTGAGGAAAAGTACATGAGTGCAGTCACCTTATTTTCCCTTAAGTTAGTGTTAGAGAAGGAAATGGCAACCCACTGCAGTATTCTTGCCTGGAAAATTCAATGGACAGTGGAGCCTGGCAGGCTACAGTCCATAGGATTGCCAAGAGTTGGACACGACTGAGCTACTGAGCTCAGCAGCAGTCACTACTGTTCTCTTTTTTATTATAGTTATAGAAGAATCTAGAAAACATTGCTTATAACCAAACAGCAATTTTACCAAACAGAGAAAAGTCCTACATGTACACTATTAATTTTGAATAAATGTGCTATAAAGTGTACAAGGAACCATGAAAAAAAGAGGGAGCTACAAATAGAATACTGATTCATACCAGACAGATCCACAGAAGCATTCAGCCAGCTCACTGATACATGAGAAGTGATAAATAATTGCTGCTTTAATTCACTGAATTCTGAAATAATTTACAATGGAACAGCCACTAAATAATACATATTATGAATATTCAAGTTTATCACAGACTGCTGACTTATTTGAAAACTTTGATTTATCAAAGTTAAAAAGTTTAATAAGATTTTCCATCAATATTTCATGCTTACATAGCTTAGAAGAATGAAGAAACTGTAACTACACAACCTGGTAAGCATCAAACCACAGTTTATGTGTGAAAAACACCAATGTGCTCTTAATATAATGGAAGAGTGAGGAGATATGCCCAGCTAAAACTCAAAATTCATGTCTTATGTGAGTTGTATTCATTCTCCCTAAAATTCCTATGCTGATGTCCTGAACCCTAGTACCTGACATGTGATTGTTTATGGAGATACAATCCAACCTGGAGGAATGAAGTTCAACTATATTCATTAGGATGTCCCCTAATCCAAAATGACCTATAGCCATATAAAAAGAGGAAATATGGACACAGAGACTCTCCCATAGGAAGGAAACTGAACAAATGTAAGGGTCTCTTTGCCATTTTGACAAGCCAAGATGAGAAGACTGGAATAGACGCTTTCTTCATACCACTCTGAAGGACCCAAATTAGCTGTCATCTTGATTTGAACTTTCACCTCCAGATATGTGAGACCCTAAGTATCTTAAATAAACCAATCTCAAGCATTTTGTACATCATCCTAGGTAACTAATATGATATTATTAAATGACCACAATTAGAATCATTCAAGCAATTCAGCAAAGACAGTGCAGGAAAAGAATGGCACCTTATACCATCCCTGTTACCAAAGCTGAACATCCAGGAAAGCATGTACTCCTTGGGCATGAGAAAAGTGGCTTGCACTTCAGACCAATGGCTGTGGCTCACTCAGGCCAACCTCTGATTGGCTAACTCAGAGAAGAGTTGCCCTTGCACTTCTCTGATTGGACGTCCCATCATCTGAGGGAAATATCACTAAGGTTGTCATTTTCAAAATTAGAAGAGTAAAGCTTGGACAAGAGAAGAAACAGTTCACCAGAACAAGTTAGAATAGACCATTCAGTTAGAAGATTTAAGATTTTTCCAGTTAGATTAGAATCTGTAATAATTTTTTTCCTTAAAATGATTTAGCAATTCATTCACTGTGTTTGAATCCACACTCCAAATGAATTGTATAACACAGGTAATGGAGAAAAGAATTTCAATGGGGGTACATTTGACCTATCAATACTATTTTACATGCATTAATGATTATAATTTGTTCATTAAGCAGTGAAGGATTTCCCTCATTTCTTCTTCACAGTAAATCACACCGTTAGATTGCGATTGGGTACTAGCTGCCCTTCTTTCCAAAAGGGCTCACTAAAGTGTATAATCAGAATCACTACTCCCCCTTCTATCTTCAACAACAATTAACAAAATTCCAGTTTTCTTCTTTTCTTTCTAGATTTCTTAGGTGTTGTCCTCCCTTACACTCCCAGTCTTCACTCTCTAGACCAATTATGCTGCATCTGTAACATCTTTCAACAATGATCCTATTTCATTTCTGTGTCTACAAATGCAAAACACCCAAATCACCTAAAAACAGAACTGTCTTATTGTGTTAGATATCTTGAAATTACCTCTTGCAGTGACCATCGTTTTGGGACCAGTGTGCAAAAATAACCATCAGTTGTCACTCAGTCGTGCCCAGCTCTTTGCAACCCCATGGATTCCAGCATGCCAGGCCTTCCAGTCCATCACCAACTCACAGAGCTTACTCAGACTTATGTCCATTGAGTCAGTGATGCCATCCAATCATCACATCCTCTGTCATCCCCTTCTTCTCCCATCTTCAATCTTCCCCAGCATCAGTGTTTTCAAATGAGTTAGTTCTTCACATCAGGTGGCCAAAGTATTGGAGTTTCAGCTTCAGCATCTGTCCTTCCAATGAATGTTCAGGACTTATTTCCATTAGAATGGACTGTTTGGATCTCCTTGCTGTTGAAGTGACTCTCAAGAGTCTTCTCCAACACCACATTTCAAAACTATCAGTTCTTTGGCACTCAGCTTTTTTACAGTCCAACTCTCACATCCATACATGACTACTGGAAAAACCATAGCCTTGACTAGATGGACCTTTGTTTGACAAAGTAATGTCTCTGCTTTTTAATATTCTATCTAGGTTGGTCATAACTTTCCTTCAAAGGAGTAAGCATTGTTTAATTTCATGGCTGCAATCACCATCTGCAGTGATTTTGGAGCCCCCTAAATGAAGTCTGCCACTGTTTCCATTGCTTCCCCATCTATTTGCCATGTAGTGATGGGACCAGATGCCATGATCTTCGTTTTCTGAATGTTGAGTTTCAAGCCAACCTTTTCACTCTCCTCTTTCACTTTCATCAAGAGGCTCTTACTTCCTCTTCATTTTCTGCCATAAGGGTGGTGTCATCTGCATATCTGAGTTCATTGATATTTCTCCCGGTGGTCTTGATTCCAGCTTGTGCTTCATCTAGTTCAGCATTTTGCATGATGTACTCTGCATGTAAGTTAAATAAGCAGGGTGACAATACACAGCCTTGATATACTTCTTTCCCTATTTAGAATCTGTCTGTTGTTCCATGTCCATTTCTATCTGTTGCTTCTTCACCTGCATACAGATTTCTCAGGAGTCAGACAAAGGGGTCTGGTATTTCCATCTCTTGAAGAATTCTCCACAGTCTGCTGTGATCCAGACAGTCAAAGGTTTTGGCATACTCAATAAAGCAAAAGTAGATATTTTTCTGGACCTCTCTTACTTTTTCGATGATCCAACAGATGTAGGCAATTTGATCTCTGGTTCCTCTGCCTTTTCTAAATCCAGCTTGGTAATGCATTTCTGATTCATAGGAAGAAAAACTGATGTTTTGAAGCAGCAACTATTAGCAACGTAGACATTAAGGCATTTTCTGAAGTCACTTTTTTCAAACTGTGACTTGAAAAGTTCACACTTGTTTCTCCTAGAAGTCACCTGTACACTTCTGGATTTTTTTTTCCCAGTGGATACTCCAATTTCTACTTGCTGCAAAAATAAGGTATGCACTGGATTTCATGGTTGATTTTAATTTAGGTTGCAGAGTAAGATTTTCTTTTCCTTTCAAATTTCTTCATTTTAATTTTCAACATTACAGAATAATAATAAGAAATTAACATCCTGAGGGGGCTTATTGCCAAATACTTTTTAAAATTTATTTATTTTAATTGGAGGCTAATTACAATATCGTATTGCATTTTGCCATACATTGACATGAATCAGCCATGGCTGTACATGTGTTCCCCATCCTGAACTCTCCTCCCACCTCCCTCCCCATCCCATCCCTCTGGGTCATCCCAGTGCACCAGCTTTGAGCGCCCTGTTTCATTCATCAAACCTGGACTGGAGATCTGTTTCACATATGATAATATACATGTTTCAATGCTAGTCTCTCAACCATCCCATCTTTGCCCTCTCCCACAGAGTCCAAAGGACTGTTCTGTACATCTGTGTCTCTTTTGCTGTCTATCTGGAGAAGTCTTACAAATAGCTGTGAAAAGAAGAGAGGTGAAAAGCAAAGGAGAAAAGGAAAGATATAAGCATCTGAATGCAGAGTTCCAAAGAATAGCCAGAAGAGATAAGAAAGGCTTCTTCAATGATCAATGCAAAGAAATAGAGGAAAACAACAGAATGGGAAAGACTAGAGATCTCTTCAAGAGAATTAAAGATAACAAGGGAACATTTCATGCAAAGATGGGATCGATAAAGGACAGAAATGGTATGGACCTAACAGAAGCAGAAGATATTAAGAAGAGGTGGCAAGAATACACAGAAGAACTGTACAAAAAAGATCTTCATGACCCAGATAACCATGAGGATGTGATCACTAATCTAGAGCCAGACATCTTGGAATGTGAAGTCAGGTGGGCCTTAGAAAGCATCACTACGAACAAAGCTAGTGGAGGTGATGGAATTCCAGTTGAGCTGTTTCAAATCCTGAAAGATGATGCTGTGAAAGTGCTGCACTCAGTATGCCAGCAAATTTGGAAAACTCAGCAGTGGCCACAGGACTGGAAAAGGTCAGTTTTCATTCCAAAGAAAGGCAATGCAGAAGAATGCTCAAACTACCTCACAATTGCACTCATCTCACACACTAGTAAAGTAATGCTCAAAATTCTCCAAACCAGGCTTCATCAATATGTTAAGATCATGGCATCCGGCCCCATCACTTCATGGGAAATAGATGGGGAAACAGTAGAAACAGTGTCAGACTTTATTTTTTTGGGCTCCAAAATCACTGCAGATGGTGCCTGCAGCCATGAAATTAGAAGATGCTTACTCCTTGGAAGAAAAGTTATGACCAACCTGGATAGTATATTCAAAAGCAGAGACATTACTTTGTCGACTAAGGTCCGTCTAGTCAAGGCTATGGTTTTTCTTGTTGTCATGTATGGATGTGAAAGTCGGACTGTGAAGAAGACTGAGCGCCGAAGAATCGATGCTTTTGAACTGTGGTGTTGGAGAAGACTCTTGAGAGTCCCTTGGACTGCAAGGAGATCCAACCAGTCCATCTGAAGGAGATCAGCCCTGGGATTTCTTTGAAAGGAATGATGCTAAAGCTGAAACTCCAGTACTTTGGCCACCTCATGCAAAGAGTTGACTCATTGGAAAAGACTCTGATGCTGGGAGGGATTGGGGGCAGGAGGAGAAGAGGACGACCGAGGATGAGATGGCTGGATGGCATCACGGACTCGATGGACATGAGTCTGAGTGAACTCCAAGAGATGGTGATGAACAGGGAGACCTGACATGCTGCAATTCATGGGGTTGCAAAGAGTCCAACACGACTGAGTTACTGAACTGAACTGACTGAACTACCATCTTTCTAAATTCCATATATATCTGTTAGTATACTGTATTGGTATTTTTCATTCTGACTTACTTCACTCTGTATAATAGGCTCCAGTTTCGTCCACCTCATTAGAACTGATTCAAATGCATTCTTTTCAATGGGTGAGTAATTGTGTATTTGTACCACAGCTTTCTTATCCATTCATCTGCTGATGGACATCTAGGTTTTTTCCATGTCCTAGCTATTGTAAACAGTGCTGTGATGAACACTGGGATACACGTGTTTCTTTCAATTCTGGCTTCTTGTGTATGCCCAGCTGTGGGATTGCTGGGTCATATGGCAGTTTTATTTCCAGATTTTTAAGGAACCTCCACACTGTTCTCCATAGTGGCTGTACTAGTTTGCATTCCCACCAGCAGTGTAAGAGAGTTCCCTTTTCTCCACATCCTCTCCAGCACTTATTGCTTGTAGACTTTTGGATAGCAGCCATTCTGACTGGCATGAAATGAGGACCTCAATTCTTTTTCTTTACCTCATGAGGTTCTGCCAGTTTAAAGAAAGTCTTCTGTTTTTTTTCTGTCCTGTAGAGCCCTGTCCCTATCCCGAAGGGCTCAGGAAAAGTTTGATTTCATGGATTATCAGGAAAAGTTTGATTTTATGGATTATCAGGATTTTATCTTAATGTTTGGCTGAGAGTGCTGTACTTTACAGGCTCTTATATCCTACACAATAGGAAATAATTACAACTGTAGGTGTAAAGAATACTTTGTAACAATTGAGAATGATAGATTATCTTCTCCTTCACAGAGGGAAAAAGAAATAAAATACTAAAATGAAATTACTGAACATTCATAGAATTGTGAAAATGACTGGCCATCTTGTTTCTCATAAGTGGTCACCAGTGTTCTCTTAATAAGATGGAAGAGGCAGGAGATATGCCCACAATTAGTTCAAAATGCATATCTCTTATGGGTTTATTTTGTGCCTCTAAAATTAATGTATCTGTGCCATAAACACTCATACTCATATGTAATCATATTTGTAAATAGAGTATTTACCAAGTAATCAAGTTAAAATATGTTCATTAGAATAGGTCTTAATCCAAATGAGCTATATCCATATAAAAAGGGAAAGAGTGTCTTGATGAAAGTGAAAGAGGAGAGTGAAAATGTTGGCTTAAAGCTCAACATTCAGAAAACGAAGATCATGGCATCCAGACCCATCTCTTCATGGCAAATAGATGGGGAAACAGTGGAAACAGTGGCTGACTTTACTTTTCTGGGCTCCAAAATCACTGCAAATGGTGACTGAAGCAATCAAATTAAAAGACGCTTGCTCCTTGGAAGGAAAGTTATGACCAACTTAGATAGCATATTAAAAAGTAGAGACATTACTTTGCCAACAAAGGTCCGTCTAGTCAAGGCTATGGTTTTTCCAGTGGTCATGTATGGATGGGAGAGTTGGACTATAAAGAAAGCTGAGGACCTAAGAATTGATGCTTTTGAACTGTGGTGTTGGAGAAGACTCTTGAGAGTCCCTTGGACTGCAAGGAGATTCAACCAGTCCATCCTAAAGGAGATCAGTCCTGGGTGTTCGTTGGAGGGACTGACGTTGAAGCTGAAACCCCAATACTTTGGCCACCTGATGCAGAGAGCTGACTCACTGGAAAAGACCCTGATGTTGGGAAAGATTAAGAGCGGGAGGAGAAGAGGACGACAGAGGATGAGATGGTTGGATGGCATCACCGACACAATGGACATGTGTTTGGATGGATTCCGGGAGTTGGTGATGGACAGGGAGGCCTGGCGTGCTGCGTTTCATGGGGTTGCAAAGAGTCGGACACGACTGAGCAACTGAAATGAACTAAATTGAACTGGAAAAGGGAAAATCAGACATAGATACATACATATAGGGAAGAAAATGTGGGGAGGTATAAGGAGATTTCAGCTATTTACAAGCCAAGGAACATGGCCAGGAATGGAGGCCCCTTATGCATTCACACCTTGCATAAGATCCAACTCAGATGAAACTGATTTGCACTTAGAGCCTCCACAAGTATGAGACAATAAATGAATGTGTTTAATTGACCTAATCACTAGCATTTTGTACAGGAGCTTTAGAATACTTGAAAGTATTGAAACTATTAGTCGCTCAGTCATGTCCGACTCTGTGACTCCATGGACTGTAGCCTGCCTCACTCTTCTGTCCATGAAATTTTCCAGGCAAGAACACTGGAGTGGGATTCCATTGCCTACTTCAGGTGATCTTCCGGACCCAGGGATTAAACCTGAGTCTCCTGCATTGCAAGTGGATTCTTTACTATTTGGCCATTTTTCTAATACTTATATAATATTTAAATGATCTTAATTAGTTTTATAAGTGAAAGTGAAGTTGCTCAGTCGTGTCCAACTCTTTGTGACCCCATGGACTGTAGCCCACCAGGCTCCTCCCTCCATGGGATTCTCCAGGCAAAAATACTGGAGTGGGTTGCCATTTCTTTCTCCATAAATAGATAAATAATCATACTTCTTACACTACTGTCATCAGACCCGAACACCTCAGGAAGACCATTACTGGTTTAGTCAGGATAACCTCGCTGTAGGGTGGCTCAGTGACTGTGGCTACCAGTTTGAGTCCCTCCTTGGCTGACATGGAGTCAACATGAACTTTTTAGCTTCTCAGACTGAGTACCCTCACCATCCCTATGACATTAAGCTGAAAATCATGAGGGTTTTCCACTTCAAAAACAAGAGAATAAGGGCTGGAAAAGAATGATATTAGATCATCTGAATGAGTTAGGGTAGAAACTTCTGATTCTAGGCAGTGTGAAATGAGTTTTTTTCCTGAACTTTTTGTTGCACTTAACGTCTATGCTGTGTTGGGGTCCTCTTTATAAGTGAATCCATAAAAAAATGGTAATGTTTAAAAGGTTTCTGAATGAGGTATGCCTATCCTATCAACACCATCATTCATGAGTTGAGACATGCAGTTGTTAACTCAGCCATGAAGCCATTTCCCTTATTTTGCCTTTACAGTGAACCACAACATTGCACAGTGATTGCTCACTAGGCTCTCTTATTTCCTCAATCATCAACTGAAGTGAATAATTACTAGTGTTACTCCCCCTTCCAATCTTCAACATCAAACTGCTTTCCCCTTCTCCATCCTAGATTTCCTGTGTATCAGAAATTAACTCTTTAAAACCCAATTGTTTTGCATTTTTATTTTTTTAATAAATAATATATTCATTTCATTTCTGAATTTACAAATGTGGAAGAAACACAGCTCATTAAAATATCTAATGGACTCTGTTTCTTAAAATGACTTCCTACATAATATATGTATTATATTTAGGTCTTTAGTCCATTTTGAGTTTGTTTTCATATATGCTGTTAGAGAATGTTCTCATTTTACTTTGCTATCCAAAATGTAGCTATCCAATTATCCCAGCACCACTTATTGAAGAGATTGTCTTCTCTCCACTGTATATTTTTATCTTTTCTATTATAGTTTAATTGACCATAAGCACATAGGTTTATTTCTGGGCTCTCTCTTCTGTTCCACATGTCTGTTTTTGTGCCAATGCTATACTGATTGTATTAATGTAGCTTTCTGATATAGTTCAAAGTCAGGGAATCTGATTCCTCCAGTTCTGATCTTCTTCCTTAAGATGGTTTTGGCGATTCAGGGTCTTTCATCTTTCCATACAAAATTTAAAATAGTCTCTTCTAGTTTTGTAGAAAATGCCCTGGTATTTTCAAAGCAATTGTATAGAGTATCTGGATTACCTTGGATAGCATGTTTATTTCAACAATATGAATTCTTCCAATCCATAAACAAGGTAAATATTTCCCTCTGTTTGTATTAACTTCACTTTCTTTGATCAGGGTCTTATCTTTTCTAAGTACAGGTCTTTCACCACTTTCAGTTCAGTTCAGTTCAGTCGCTCAGTCGTGTCTGACTCTTTGCGACCCCATGAATCGCAGCACTCCAGGCCTCCCTGTCCATCACCAACTCCCAGAGTTCACTCAGACTCACGTCCATCGAGTCCGTGATGCCATCCAGCCATCTCATCCTCTGTTGTCCCCTTCTCCTCCTGCCCCTAATCCCTCCCAGCATCAGAGTCTTTTCCAATGAGTCAACTCTTCACATGAGGTGGCCAAAGTACTGGAGTTTCAGCTTTAGCATCATTCCTTCCAAAGATCTCCTTCAGAATGGACTGGTTGGATCTCCTTGCAGTCCAAGGGACTCTCAAGAGTCTTCTCCAACACCACAGTTCAAA
>SJYX01017737.1:42272-54360 GCA_006410675.1 Oreotragus oreotragus | reverse complement strand
TCCTAAAGGAAATCAGCCCTGGATATTCATTAGAAGGACTGATGCTGAAGCTGAAGCTCCTATACTTTGGTCACCAGATGTGAAGAGCCAACTCATTGGAAAAGACTCTCATGCTGGGAAAGATTGAAGGCATGAGAAGTGGAAGATGGAGGATGAGATGGTTGAATAGAATCACTGTTCCAAAGATATGAGTTTGAGCAAACTCTGGGAAATAGTGAAGGACAGGGAAGCCTGGCCTGCTGCAGTCCATGGGGGTCACAAAGAGTCAGAAACAACTGAGCTACTGAACAGCAACATAATCTTTATTAGATCCTTAGCAATATCTGTGGCTTCACAATAATGTAATAACTTTTGTGCCAGATTCAAATAGAAGATGCAGCTATGGCATCAGTGAGAAAAAAGGGGATGGACTCTGTTCTAAAAGAACACAAGTGTTTTTCTAGTTAAGACAACCACAGAACTTAGCATTGAAAAGGAAATAAGACTTTACTTGAGAGACAATAGAAGATAAGTTCTGTTCCCAGATGTGTAGACACATCTGTATCTACAGATGTTAGCTGGAATCAAGATTGCCGGGAGAAATATCAATAACCTCAGATATGCTGATGACACCACCCTTATGGCAGAAAGTGAGGAGGAGCTAAAAAGCCTCTTGATGAAAGTGAAGGGGGAGAGTGAAAAAGTGGGCTTAAAGCTCAACATTCAGAAAACGAAGATCATGGCATCTGGTCCCATCACTTCATGNATCCATGAGGTCGCAAAGAGTCAGACATGTCGGGGCATCTGAACTGACTGAACTGATACATCTCTTAAACAATAAAAGGTTTTAAAGATAAGGAGAAAATGTTTCAAAATATAATTTGGATTTTGCTGGACACAAAGCTTTTAAGAAATATATCTGAAGCAATGAAAGCTGGAATTCTCTCAATGATTTTTTGTTTTCCAGAATCTTTATTGAATTTGATACAATGTTGCTTCAATTTTATGTTTTATTTGGCTATGAGGCATGTGTGATCTTAAAACCCTGCACAGGGATGGAACACACACCCCATGCATTGGAAGGCAAAGTCTTAAACATGGCTCCAGGCAAGTTCACTTCTTAATTCTTTAGAAGAAATAGCTGAGTCAAGGCTAATAGCAAGCAATCACTTCAGAGAGCACTGTATAGACAAATGTTAGTGTCTTAGGAATAATGATGTTAAATTATAAAAATGATATCATGGTCTTATCACCTGTCATCATAGCTTTCCTGTATAAAACAAGAGAAGGCATTTGAGTGTGCAAAACAGAGAGATAAGATACAAAGTAAGATGCTGTTGTCCACCTGTGGAGATTTATACTGGCAGGAGGAAATGGAACTTAGGAGAACCAGTCCAAGAGTAGACTCGTAAAACTAACCAAGACTGATTTTGCTGAGGGTTGGAAAATGATCAAAAGATTGGATCGCCAGATCTTTCTGACACATCTACTACCAAATGCATAAAACCATTCTTGTACTTTTGAAATCTGAGTTTCTTCATTATGCATAGCTAAAACCATAATGCTTCATCCCAGTAGTGATTTGTTCTCTAGATCTTAAATAGTGTTGTAGAAAGAATGTCTTTACAGGCTTATGTATAATGTGTAGATAGCTGTAAAGTTATTTGTGGCTCATGAAAATACATTTTAAAACTAGTCCAGAAAGTTGACCTTTTGTAGCTCATTTTTTTTGTTGTTCTTTTGAAATAACTTATATGTACCCTTCTTCTTTAGTTAATTGTAATGTTGGTCCACTGCAGTAATAAAACAGTTATATATTGAGTATCTGGGTTGGACCACTCTGCACTGTTATATTACAACTGTTTATAACTTTTTAATGCCTTCATAAATGTGAATCATTACACTAATAAACATGCAAGACAGCTGCAGCATCTTGCTGTTTCTTTGTCCACATTGCTTGGCCTTGATACGTAGACATGACTTTTACCTCCTCCTTGAACAGAACTCCAGCAAGTCTATGATTTGATTTAGACACATCTACTACCAAATGCATAAAACCATTCTTGTACTTTTGAAATCTGAGTTTCTTCATTATGCATAGCTAAAACCATAATGCTTCATCCCAGTAGTGATTTGTTCTCTAGATCTTAAATAGTGTTGTAGAAAGAATGTCTTTACAGGCTTATGTATAATGTGTAGATAGCTGTAAAGTTATTTGTGGCTCATGAAAATACATTTTAAAACTAGTCCAGAAAGTTGACCTTTTGTAGCTCATTTTTTTTGTTGTTCTTTTGAAATAACTTATATGTACCCTTCTTCTTTAGTTAATTGTAATGTTGGTCCACTGCAGTAATAAAACAGTTATATATTGAGTATCTGGGTTGGACCACTCTGCACTGTTATATTACAACTGTTTATAACTTTTTAATGCCTTCATAAATGTGAATCATTACACTAATAAACATGCAAGACAACTGCAGCATCTTGCTGTTTCTTTGTCCACATTGCTTGGCCTTGATACGTAGACATGACTTTTACCTCCTCCTTGAACAGAACTCCAGCAAGTCTATGATTTGATTTTATATGTTTATTTGCATTTATACTTTTCCAATATTATAGAAGCTCATCAAAAATTATACACTGTAAAAGGATGATTTAGAAGTACTTGTAACTAAATTAAAATCTCTCTTAGGAGAATCTAAAAATTACGGGACAGTGAGAAAACAGAACATACAGTTAAAAATTTAGGGAAAAAATGGGGATTTCCCTGGTGGTCCAGTGGCTAAGACTCCATGCTCCCAATGCAAGGGCCTGGTTTCAAACACTGATCAGGAAACTAGATCCCATATGCCACAACTAAAGATCCCATATGCCTCCACTAAGTTTCAGTGCAGCCAGAAGAAGTAAAAACAATAGAAACAGTTTAGAAAAAAAAAAAAGGAAAATTATTTAGACTGTAGTTAAGAAGAAGGATAGCAAATTATTTGCTTTTCAATAAATAGTGGATTTTGGAAGGGCTCAAAGGAGGATCCAGTGAGTATTCCCACTCTATTTCTGGTGGAGACAGAGATAAAAGAAATGAAGTCCAATGGAAGAGTAGCTTTTGGTGAGGGAGAGAAAGGCAGAGTTTCTGCTTTCAGTGTTTAAGATTACTTATAATATTAGAAGCACTATATAAAGGAACACTCTGCAAATACTCAGTGGACTTCCTTAATAACAGAAATTGAACTTCATTAGTGAAGAATTACACCTAGCATTTTTTTTTTTTCTAAAGTACAGAATAACTGAACGGTCTGTGTCTGGCTTCAGCAGTCTGTTTTGTGCGAATTCCCAGCTTTACGCAATCCTACATGTCATAGGCACTCATGTCTCTAATGAGTGCCAATGAGTTGCAAATACAGATCTGAAAAAGCGCACCCAGACGTGGGGAGTCTCATTCTCAACCACAAAGGAAATTGACTTACAGTGTCTAGTCTTAGCCCTGGACAATTATGGCTACTGAGCTATGGCTTTACCCTAGCGCCAACCACACCACATACGTCCATTCATGTGAAGGTGTTGGGTGGAGTCACACTGGAATTCTTAATCAGCCTTCTGTCTAGTCTACTTGACTAAGGCCTTGATAATCTATCGCGTTTCATCTCATAATTCAGGGTTTGGATCACATTTGTACACTCTTAATTGCCAGGTGGGGTCTTCCCTAACCATATGTATGGTAGTAACCATAAGTTCGGCAGTCAGATGGTTGACTTTTTTATCCATGAAATAACAATGCTATAACTCACTTTGCATAGGTTTTCTGTGCGAAATGAGATAAGACACGTACAACTTATCTCTAGTTTGGGTTGGCCAGAATTTTCACTCAGGTTTTTCCATAATATCTCACAGAAAAATCTCAATTGAAGTTTTTGGTCAATCCAGTTTATATATACACATCAGATATTCCAGTCATTGGTTCTTATGCTTCCAAGCACTAACACTTACTATAATCTCTAATGACATACGCTTACCAGTACAATTTACCCCACTTAGTCACAGATAACAGCTAAAATATACTACAGCCCTCTGAATCTGATGTAAAAAATGGGCAAATAACATGAATAGGCATTTTTCCAAAGAAGACATACAGATGGCCAACAGGGACTTGAAAAGATGCTCAACACTGCTAATCATTAGAGAAATGAAAATCAAAGCCACAATGAGACGTCACCTCACACTTTTCAGAAAGAACACATAGAAAATGTCAGCGAGGATGTGAGCAAAAAGGAACTCGTGCATGCTTTTGATGAGACTGTAAACCAGTACAGCTACTATGGAAAACAATATGGAGTCTTCCCCAAAAAACTATACGTACCATATGACCTAACAACTCCATGTCAGGGTATATATCTGAAGAAAACGAAAAAAACTAATTCAAAAAGATATATGCACTCCAGTGTTCATAGCAGCATTATTATAAAAGCCAAGTTATGGATGCAACCTAAGTGTCCATCAACAGATGAATGGATAAAGGAGACATGGAACACACACACACAGGAATATTACTCAGCCATAAAAAAGAATGAGATTCTGCCATTTGCAGCAATATGGGTAAACCTCTCTTAACAAAGCATCGTTTAATGCTTACTATCCAAGTGACCTTTTCATAGACATACTAGACATTGTCAATGTTCCCCTTAGAGCCAGAATGATCCAGCTATGGCAGGAGCTAGAGCAGTGCATACCAGAGGGACTATCTGCCTTGGCCTGGACGTTATATTTTTACAACTGCCGCCCAGATTGCATTACTTCTGAGAAAGGGAAAGTGAAGTTGCTCAGTCATGTTCGACTCTTTGCGACCCCATGGACTCTGTCCTACAAGGCTCCTCTATCCATGGGATTTTCCAGTTAATAGTACTGGAGTGGATTGCCATTTCCTTCTCCAGGGGATCTTCCCAAACCAGGGATTGAACCTGGGTCTCCAGCATTGTAGACAGACACTTTACCGTCTGAGCCACCAGGGAAGTTTATTACTGACTCATATTGAGTCAGATAAACTGACTCAATAGTCAATCAGTTTATCTCCCTGGGATGTGCATAATTCAGGTAAATTCAGGTTTTTCTTATACACCTATATATTTCATTTTTAAAATTAATTTTGCATGTATAAATTTTAAAAGCTACTTCTGAATTTTTATTATAATCTTAATTAGACTCTTGGGAGTAACATTGTTTTTGTTCAGCCACTCAATCATGTCCAACTCTTTGTGATCCCATGGACTGTACCACACCAGGCTTCCCTGTCCTTCACCATCTCCTGGTGCTTCCTCAAACTCAAGTCCATTGATTGAGTCAGTGATGCCATCCAATGATCTCATCCTCTGTCATTCCTTTCTCCTCCCACCTTCAATCTTTCCAAGCATTAGGGTCTTTTCTAATGAGTTGGCTCTTCACATCAGGTGGCCAAAGTATTGGAGCTTCAACTTCAGCATATCTCCATCCAGTAAATATTCAGGATTGATTTTCTTTAGGACTGATTGGTTTGATCTTCCTGTAGTCCAAGGGACTCTCAAGAGTCTTCTCCAACACCACTGTTCAAAAGCATTAGCTTTTTAGCACTCAGCTTTCTGGTCCAACTCTCACAAGCATACATGACTACTGGAAAAACCACAGCTTTGACTATACAGACCTCTGTCGGCAAAGTAATGTCTGCTATTTAATATGCTGTCTAGGTTTGTCATCGCTTTTCTTCCAAGGAGCATCTTTTAATTTCATGGCTGCCATCACCATCCACAGTGATTTTGGAGCCCAAGAAATTAAAACTGTCATTGTTTCCATTGTTTCCCCATCTACTTGCCATGAAGTGATGGGACCAGATGCCATGACCCTCATTTCTTGAATGTTGAGTTTTAAGTCAGCTTTTTCATTCTCCTCTTTCACATCTGTCAAGAGGCTCTTTTAGTTCTTCACTTTCTGCCATAAGGGCAGTGTCATCTGCATATCTGAGGTTATTAATATTTCTCCCGGCAATCCTGATTCCAGTTTGAGCTTCACCCAGCCTAGCATTTTGCATGATGTACTCTGCATATAAGCTAAATAAGCAAGGTTACAATATACAGCCTTGATGTACTGCTTTCTCAATTTGGAATCAGTCCGTTGTTCCATGTCTGGTTCTAATTGTTCTTCTTGAGTTGCATACAGTTTTCTCAGGAGGCAAGTAAGGTGGTCTGGTATTCCCATCTCTTTAAGAATTTTCCATAGTTTGCTGTGATCCATTTAGTCAAAGGCTTTAGCATAGTCAGTGAAGCAGAAGTAGATGTTTTTCTGTAACAGAGGATTTCCTATATCCAGTAAATGAGTAAAAGATTTTACTTTTTCCATTTCATTTACTACCTTTAGTGAAGTTACCCCCATATGTGTTTATTTGTTAGAAAACAGATACTCTACAAGATTAGGTTATTTGATGATCATCACAGTGACTGAATCTAAGTTTATCCATGCAAAAAACACATTCTTCCAGAACATGAGACAGTCTCAGAGTGTGATACAGTAGTGAGTCTTTCTTTTAACATTACTCTTTTTGAAAGTTTGAAGACTAGGCCTTTCGGATTATTATCTCAGTTATTTATAAACAAGTTAGAACAGCAGTGCTAAGGACAGAGTTCTGTGACATGCCATCAGGGAACTCTTTTCTCATGTTGGCAATGACCCATTAGTCAATACTCTGAGAAAAAGAATTTTACCAGCCACAAGCTGACCTAATTTTGCTAAAGTCCAACACATATATCAGCATTATATATACAAGAATACCATAAAATACTTTGTCAAAATGCTTGCTGAAATCTGAAACATTCTGTCTACCTGCAGCATTTCCAAAATCCTCTTGCACTTGACAATAAATGTGGGTCACCTTAATTTAATAAAAATGTACTTGGTTTTAGTCCTTCAAGATTTTTCAGAGCCCTTACATTGTTAATGGCCATTGTTCACAGAATATTTACTATAATGTACTTTGCCAGAGACTCTCTTTTAAAAAAAAAATTAATGAAAAGGACATGTTTACCTTTATTATAAGACTGATACCCTATGGAATATACTTTGCTAAACAATTGATTCACAGATTAATTTCAGTCTGAAATATCTGATACAAAGTGATTTCTCATTAGTTTGATGTAATTTTATATCATCAATGAAAAGCAAAAGTGAAAGTCGCTCAGTCGTGTCTGACTCTTTGCAAGCCTATGGCCTATACAGTACTTGGAATTCTCCAGGCCAGAATACTAGAGTGGGTAGCCTTTCCCTTCTCCAGGGGATCTTCCCAACCCAGGGATCGAACCCAGGTCTCCCACATTGCCAGCAGATTCTTTATGAGCTGAGCCATCAGGGAAGCCCTAGAATACTGGAGTGGGTAGACTATCCCTTCTACAGTGGATCTTCCTGACCCAGGAATTGAACTGGGGTCTCCTGCATTGCAGGCAGATTCTTTACCAACTTAGCTATAAGAGAAGCCCTGTATCAAAATATCATAAGCACTCACATATATAAATGTTACTTACACACACACACACACCACCAACAGGATTCTAGAATTCTGGTAGACATTGGCATCCAGCTAAATGATTTTGTCTCCTTTGAGCTGTTCCATATGTAGGGTGCATTTGCATATCTGTCCTCATTCCTCTGTGTAGATGCCACACATAAAAAGTGATATGTTTATCTCTACTCACATCTATTTTTTTCTTGATGTTCTAACAACCCCATGAATCTCCTTAACCATGTATCAACCACAGTCTCTATGTGATGTACTCTCAGAGAGATAGTAAATTATATTTCCACAGAATCTTCAACTTCCTGAATTAGCCAAGTCACACAATAAATAAGAGCTTACTGGCAAAATAGAGAACAAATGTGTCAACATCAAAAGGGGAAAGGAGGAGGATGGGATGAATTGGGAGACTGACATATACACACTAATATATATATATATATATTGGTGAGACTGATATATATANGACACCTTCAGACTTTGTAACAAACAGCAGAATCATTGTAGTTTAGCACCTTAGAGGTTTCCAACATCTTGGAAAAACAAAATTATAAAGAGCAGGTAATTAAGACCATAGAGTTTAATAGAGTGAGCTAGTGACTGCATATAAATCAGACTTTAGTTATTATTAGTGTTTTAAGTCAGAAAACTCCTAGGCCTCTTTCTCAGATCTGTTACTTATATTTTTATGTATTTTAAGTATATTTTAAAATAAATTTTAAATATATTTTTACACTGAGTTCTTACTGTCATCTAAATTTTAAAACTGTCATCTTGATTTTCCAAAACCTATCTGCATCTTAAATTCTTATATTTGAGAAATAGGAAACATATTATCAGGTTAAAAGACCCTTATCATTTTTTCCTCATTTAGTCTTCTAATCTAATAAATAGTTCTAGAAAAAGAGAAAGTGTTTTATAATCTGATGAGTCCAATATTCTTGTTTTGTACACAGTGTGATCCAGACATGTAAAAGTTGGTTGCCTATAAATAGTTCAGAAGAATCTGTTATTGTCTGAGCCTAGACTCCAGTCTTCTTACTAGTCAGCAGACTCTCCAGTGGGGACTGGTTGCTGAGAGTGCTTGGATGGCTCTGTCTTTGTCTCAGTTTTCTGATCTCAAATATTGCTTACAAGTCTCATGTTGACTACATTAAAGTTTAATTCTTGAAAATATAAAACAGTACAAAGATGAATTATGTGGATTGTATTGATCATATCTTGAATAACTTACTGGCAATAATGAGAAGACTGGGTTCCTCATTCAGAAAAAGGGTCATGAAAGAAAATATTTTTTTGTTTACTTTTCTTTTTTAAATTATCAAAGTATGTGATACCTCTAATTTGAAAAATATAGAGCAAAGTTACATATTAGTTTCTCTAGGAATAAATGAAACTGAAAGCATTAGCTGCTCAGTTGTGTCTGCTTTTTGTGACCCCATGACAACAGACTTCCAGATTCCGCTGTTCATGGAATTCTCCAGTCAAGAATACAGGAGTTAATTGCCATTCTCTTCTCCAGGGGATTTTCACAACCCAGGGATTGAACCATTGTTTCCTACCTTTATCATCTGAGCCACCATGGAAGCCCAGTTTCAATATATATTACAATTATTTGTTGTTCAGTCACTAAGTAGTGTCTGACTCTTTGTGATCCCGTGGACTGCAACATGTCAGTCTTTATTGTCCTTCACCAACTCCTGGAGTTTNTGAACCATTGTTTCCTACCTTTATCATCTGAGCCACCATGGAAGCCCAATTTCAATATATATTACAATTATTTGTTGTTCAGTCACTAAGTAGTGTCTGACTCTTTGTGATCCCGTGGACTGCAACATGTCAGTCTTTATTGTCCTTCACCAACTCCTGGAGTTTACTCAAACTCATGTCCATTAGTTTGATGATGCCATCCACCCATCTTGTCCTCTGTGGCCTCCTTTAGTTGTTCCCAGCATCAGGGTCTTTTCCAAGGAGTTTGCTCTTCACATCAGGTAGTCAAAGTATTGGAGCTTCAGTTTCAGCATCAGTCCTTCAAATGAATATTTAGGGTTTATTTCCTTTGGATTGACTGATTTGATCTCTTTGCAGTCCAAGGAACTCTAAAGAGTCTTCTCCAGCACCAGAGTTGGAAAGTATCAATTCTGTACTCAGANCATCAGGGTCTTTTCCAAGGAGTTTGCTCTTCACATCAGGTAGTCAAAGTATTAGAGCTTCAGTTTCAGCATCAGTCCTTCAAATGAATATTTAGGGTTTATTTCCTTTGGATTGACTGATTTGATTTCTTTGCAGTCCAAGGAACTCTAAAGAGTCTTCTCCAGCACCAGAGTTGGAAAGTATCAATTCTGTACTCAGATGTCTTTGTGGTCCAACTCTCACCATCATACATAGCTACTTGAAAAACGATAGTTGACTATATAGATCTTTGTCAACAAAGTGATGTCTCTGCTTTTTAATATGCTGTCTAGTTTTTTGTTTGTTTGTTTGTTTGTTTTTGCCAAGGAGCAAGCTTCATTTCGTTTCATGGCTGCAATCACCATCCTCAGTGATTTTGGAGCCCAAGAAAATAAAACCTATCACTGTTTCCACTTTTACCCCATCTACTTGCCATCAAATAATAGGACTGGATGCCATGATGTTAGTTTTGGATGTTGAGTTTAAGTTAGTTTTTACTCTCCACTTTCACCTTCATCAAGAGTCTCCTTGCTTTCTGCCATTAGGGTGGTATCATCTGCATATCTGAGATTACTGATATTTATTGGCAATCTTGATTCCAGTCTGTGATTTATCCATTCTGGCATTTTGCATGATGTAGTCTGCATATAAGTTAAATAAGCAAGGTGACAATATACAGTTTTGGTGTACTCCTTTCCCAAGTTTGAACCAGTCTTTTGTTCCATGTCCAGTTCTAAGTATTGCTTCTTGACCTACATACTGGAATCTCAGAAGGCAGATAAGGGGCTCTGGTATTCCAAATAGAAATTTCAAGAATTTTCCACAGGTTGTTGTGATCTTCACAAAGGACTTAGCATAGTCAATGATGCAATGGTAAAGCATCTGCCTACAATGCAGGAGACCCGGGTTCGATCCCCTGGGCTGGGAAGATCTCCTAGAGAAGGAAATGGCAACCCACTGCAGTACTCTTGCCTGGAGAATCCCACGGACGGAGGAGCCTGGTAGGCTACAGTCTGTGGGGTCACAAAGAGTCGGACACGACTGAGCGACTTCACTCACTCACTCACTCGCTTTTTCTATGATCCAAAGGATGTTTGAAATTTGATATCTTGTTCCTGTGCCTGTTCTAAACCCAGAAGCCCTTGTACAATTGGAAGTTCTCAGTTCACATACTGTCGGAGCCTAGCTTGAAGGATTTTGAGCATTACCTTGCTAGCAGGTGAAATGGGTGCAATTGTGTGGTAGTTTGAACATTCTTTGGTGTAGCGTTTCTTTGGGACTGGAATGAAAATTGACCTTTTCCAGTCCTATGACCACTGCTGAGTTTTCCAAAGTTGCTGGCATATTGAATGTAGCTTTTAACTCCATCATCTTTTGGGATTTGAAATATCTCAGGCCGAATTCCATTACCTCCACCAGTTTTGTTCATAGTGATCTTTCCTTAGTCCCACTTGACTTCACACTCTGGGATGTCTGGCTCTAGGTGAGTGACCACACTATCATGGTAATCCAGGTAATTAGACCTCTTTTGTACAGTTTTTCTATGTATTATTGCCATCTCTTCTGAATATTTTCTGCTTCTCTTAGGTCCTTAGAGTGTCTTTCCTTTATTGTGCCCGTCTTTGCATGAAATTTTCCCTTGGTATATCTAATTTTCCCAAAGAGATCTTTAGTCTTTTGAATCTATTATTTTTGTTTTTCTACTTCTTTGTATTGTTCCCTTAAGAAGGCTTTCTTATCTTTCCTTGCTATTCTTTGGAACTGTGCATTCAGATGGGTATATCTTTCATTTTCCCCTTTGCCTTTCACATCTCTTCCTTTCTCAGCTATTTGTAAGGCCTCCTCAGACCACCATTTTGCTTTGTTTCATTTCTTTTTCTTGCCATGATTTTAGTCATGGCCTCCTGTACTATGTTATGAACCTCCATCCACAGTTCTTCAGGCACTCTGTCTATCAGATCTAATTATTTCTTAAGTAGATAAATTAAGGTTTTTATTTGGACTTCAAAATATGAAACTTTCAAAAATTAATAGAATTAAAAGATAGCAAAGTAGAAAAATGTAGTAGACCCAAAAATCACTTTGAACCAATTCAACATAATTAAGAATTATAGAATTTTCACACAACAGCAGGATATAAATTCTATTCAAGTTCCCATAGACTATAAGCCAGGAGACAGTAGAACATATCCAAAGATATAAAAGAAGGTATAAAAGTCTCATGGTCTAAAGATACTGAAATCACACAGAGTCTGTTCTCTTATCACTGTGGAATTATGTCAGAAATCAATATCAAAAGATATTTGGAAAATTTGAAAATGGTCCAAGTATTTTCAAGTGTCATACATCAAGACAGATCTTTGACTTAGCCATTGAAAGCCTCAATAAAGTTAAAACACTGAAAAAAAAAAA
>SJYX01017737.1:0-31161 GCA_006410675.1 Oreotragus oreotragus | reverse complement strand
ATTGGCTTTTCAGGCATCTAATGTTGTAAGCTGGCATTGTGAAAAATATTATTTGGAAATAATTTTTCATTTTCCAGTCTTATATTTGAAGTAAGTTGGTTTGCTTCCTCCAAATACAATCCTTCTCCTATTATTTTATAGATAACCTCATCTATAAATCATTATAATCTAATCACAATAATCCAAGACACACTTCAAAAGTCTCCTTTGTCCTAACTCTAGTTTACATTTCTCTGCATTTCTCTTTGTGCCTGTAAGGTCAGAGATGCAAAATATTAACCTTTAAATTATTATGTCTTACTCAATTTTGGGGGGCTCCAAAATCACTGCAGATGGTGACTGCAGCCATGAAATTAAAACATGCTTACTCCTGGGAAGAAAAGTTATGACCAACCTAGATAGCATATTCAAAAGGAGAGACATTACTTTGCCAACAAAGGTCTGCCTAGTCAAGGCTATGGTTTTTTCAGTGGTCATGTATGGATGTGAGAGTTGGACTGTGAAGAAAGCTGAGCACTGAAGAATTGATGCTTTTGAACTGTGGTGTTGGAGAAGACTTTTGAGAGTCCCTTGGACTGCAAGGAGATCCAACCAGTCCATTCTGAAGGAGATCAGCCCTGGAATTTCTTTGGAGGGAATGATGCTGAAGCTGGAACTCCAGTATTTTGGCCACCTCATGAGAAAAGTTGACTCATTGGAGAAGACTCTGATGCTGGGAGGGGTTGGGGGCAGGAGGAGAAAGGGACGACAGAGGATGAGATGGCTAGATGGCATCACTGACTCGAAGGATGTGAGTCTGAGTGAACTCCAGGAGTTGGTGATGGACAGGGAGGCCTGGAGTGATGCAATTCATGAGGTCACAAAAAGTCAGACACAACTGAGCGACTGAACTGAACTCAAACACTAGCTGTCTTAGCTATGTCCCATAGAAAACAGAGACCAAGGAAGAGATTAAAAACTGTTACCTTATCTAGAGGTGATTCCAGGGCCTGAGAAGAAAAGGCAATGAAAGGTGATATTTTAGCAAGGTGACCACTGCTCAGCAATAGGACACAGAGAGAGCACGGTTTTTTGTAGGACACACTCTAAACAATGCAGGACATCTCTAGGTGGACTGAGCAGAGGAACTAGGCCTGAGAAAAGTCCTACAAGAGAAGGAAGAAGGAGAGATTAATTCACCTGGCATGTTCTCTCCCATATTTGCACTCGTCAATATTGAGTGGTCCGACTGGAAGTACTTTTCTGCCTTAAAATAATGGGATGTTTTACTGCTTGGCTATTTCTCAAGAAGTCATACCTTCATCCTATATCATCTAACTATTGAAATGATGGGTGAGCCAGAACCTGAATGTATGCAGAAGGTCCTCTCCTTGCAAGGGCTCTTTCAGGCAAGGCACTAAACAGAGATGATGAGGGGACAGAGACAGGCAGTTGAATTTTGAGAGAGGCAGACAATAAGAGAATCTAAGGACGATATTTGGGGTTTCCACATAAGTAAGCATAATTGAAGTATATAGTGTATGTAGTTCATAATTTTACATACTTGTAGTTATTCTCTGTGAAGTCAGTAGAGTTGAAAGTGGAGTAAGCTGGACAACTTTTATCAACTTTCCAACCTGGTGACTACTCTGTGGTTTGATAGGCATATTTGAATTTTGCAAATGCAAGTTAATAAAAATTCTCATCAGCAAACACTGTTTACATGCAAATTGTTCTCTTTTGCAGTAGATCTTCCAAGACACACACATTTCTAAAGACTGAAATGATACTGTCAGTTTCTCCCTTTTTTAATAATTTTATGAGATCGGGTTAGACGCTGTCAAAGTAGGTAACTCACATGACTTTTCAATTCAATATGCCATTAACTCTCTTAACATATCAGTTCAGTTCAGTCACTCAGTCATGTCTGACTCTTTGCAACCCATGAATCGCAGCATGCCAGGCCTCCCTGTCCATCACCAACTACTGGAGTTCACTCAAACTCATGTCCATCGAGTGGGTGATGCCAGCCAGCCATCTCATCCTCTGTCACCCCTTCTCCTCCTGCCCTCAATCCCTCCCAGCATCAGGGTCTTTTCCAATGAGTCAACTCTTCACATGAGGTGGCCAAAGTATTGGAGTTTCAGCTTCAGCATCAGTCCTTCCAATGAACACCCAGGACTGGTCTCCTTTAGGATNGTGATGCCATCCAGCCATCTCATCCTCTGTCGTCCCCTTCTCCTCCTGCCCTCAATCCCTCCCAGCATCAGGGTCTTTTCCAATGAGTCAACTCTTCACATGAGGTGGCCAAAGTATTGGAGTTTCAGCTTCAGCATCAGTCCTTCCAATGAACACCCAGGACTGGTCTCCTTTAGGATCGACTAGTTGGATCTCCTTGAGTCCAAGGGACTCTCAAGAGTCTTCTCCGACACCACAATTCAAAAGCATTGATTCTTTGGCACTCAGCTTTCTTCACAGTTGAACTCTCACATCCATACATGACTACTAGAAAAACCATAGCCTTGACTAGACAGACATTTGTTGGCAAAGTAATACCTCTGCTTTTCAATATACTATCAAGGTTGGTCACAACTTTCCTTCCAAAGAGTAAGGGTCTTTTAAGTGCATTGGTGCAATAACCATATGAAGTGATTTTGAAGCCCCCAAAAATAAGGTCTGACACTGTTTCCCCATATATTTCCCAAGAAATGATGGGACCAGATGCCATGATCTTAGTTTTCTGAATGTTGAGCTTTAAACCAAGTTTTTCACTCTCCTCCTTCACTTTCATCAAGAGGCTTTTTAGTTCCTCTTCACTTTTTGCCATAAGGGTGATGTCATCTACATATCTGAGGTTATTGATATTTCTCCCGGCAACCTTGATTCCAGCTTGTACTTTGTCCAGCCCAGCATTTCTCATGATGTACTCTGCATATAAGTTAAATAAGCAGGGTGACAATATACAGCCTTGACATACTCCTTTTCCTATTTGGAACCAGTCTGTTGCTCCATGTCCAGTTCTAATTATTCCCATCTCTTTCAGAATTTTCCACAGTTGATTGTGATCCACACAGTCAAAGGCTTTGGCATAGTCAATAAAGCAGAAATAGATGTTTTTCTGGAACTCTCTTGCTTTTTTCATGATCCAGAGAATGTTGGCAATTTGATCTCTGCCTTTTCTAAAACCAACTTGAGGGGTAGAAGGAAAAGATAGTTTTCCTCTCCTATAGGACCAGATGGTTTCCAGCAAAGGACTTTCCAAAAAACTTTTTATTTTATTTTTTTTATTATTTCTAGGAATTTATATTTTCTTTGTTTTTTGTTGTTGTTGTTGTTGTTGTTGTTTGATCTTTATATACTTTTTATGTTTGTATCAGGGGAAAGTTGTTTTTTTATACATTGACATGAATCTGCCACGGGTGTACACGAACTTTCCTTCTACCCCTCTTAGATCTCTATAACAAAAGACAGATTACAAGAGAAAAACACACAAATTTACTTAAATTTTACGTGACATAGGAACCTTCATAAAGAAATAAAGACCAAATTAAAAAATAAATAAATAAATAAAACCAGCTTGAACATCAGGAAGTCCATGGTTCATGTATTGCTAAAGTCTAAACTGGAGAATTTTGAGCATCACTTTACTAGCGTGTGAGATGAGTGCAATTGTGTGGTAATTTGAGCATTCTTTGGCATTGCCTTTCTTTGGAATTGGAATGAAAACTGACCTTTTCCAGTCCTGTCTCTTGCTTTTTCCATGATCCAGCGGATGTTGGCAATTTGATCTCTGGTTCCTCTGCCTTTTCTAAAACCAGCTTGAACATCAGGGAGTTCACGGTTCACGTATTGCTGAAGCCTGGCTTGGAGAATTTTGAGCATTACTTTACTAGCATGTGAGATGAGTGCAATTGTGTGGTAGTTTGAGCATTCTTTGGCATTGCCTTTCTTTGGGATTGGAATGAAAACTGACCTTTTCCAGTCCTGTGGCCACTGCTGAGTTTTCCAAATTTGCTGGCATATTGAGTGCAGCACTTTCACAGCATCATCTTTCAGGATTTGAAATAGCTCAACTGGAATTTCATCACCTCAACTAGCTTTGTTTGTTGTGATGCTTTCTAAGGCCCACTTGACTTCACATTCCAGGATGTCTGACTCTAGGTGAGTGATCACACCATCATGATTATCTGGGTCGTGAAGCTCTTTTTTGTACAGTTCTTCTGTGTATTCTTGCCACTTTTTCTTAACATCTTCTGCTTCTTTTAGTTCCATACAATTTCTGTCCTTTGTCGAGCCCATCTTTGCATGAAATATTCCCTTGGTATCTCTAATTTTCTTGAAGACATCGCTAGTCTTCCCCATTCTCTTGTTTTTCTCTATTTCTTTGCATTGATCCCTAAAGAAGTCTTTCTTATCTCTCTTATTCTTTGGAACTCTGCATTCAGATGCTTATCTTTCCTTTTTTTTTTTTTTTTGGAGGGAGGGGGAGGCAAGAATACTGGAGTGGGTCGCCATCCCCTTCTCTAGCAGATCTTCTCAACCCAGGGATTGAACCCAGGTCTCCTGCATTGTAGGCAGACACTCTACCATCTGAGCCACCAGGAAGTCTTCTTAACATATAGTAGCTGTCAAATGCAAGAAATAGGAAATCATCTTGTCAGAAAACTCCATGCCAAACATCTTCTCTGGGAGTGTATAGGTTTCAGTATTTGTTGTTGTAGTTTTGTGCCAATTAAGAATGTTTTATTGATAACCTAAGCTTAATCAACTTTGAACAGCATCAGAATTTACAATAGTGCATTTTTCTTGAATGCAGAAGAACCAGACACTGTCCTGGATGCCTTTCCTCCTGCCTCCTTTCCTTCTCCCGACAAAGTACTGCTTCCCTTGCCCAGTGTCACCCTCGTTTTTATTCTTTGACCTTTGTCCCTCTATGTTCTACCTCTTCTCCATTACCCTCTTTTACATGGGAGGGGCATTGCTCTTCACAACTGCTATTAAATAAAAATGGTGTTCTTTCAAAGGTAATTTAACCTTGAAATGTTATCCTTTTCCTTTAAAGAAGAAAATTGAAATCAAATAAGAGTTTGTTTACAAATAATACATCTCAATACATATACTAAAGTCAAAGTACAAAACATATCCACCCCAAAGTTAAATATAACTACCAAAAAAAAATATATATATATATATATTTCTGATTACCAAGTTGACCTGGTTGGAAAGAATGTTAAGGGTTCATACTAAGCTTCTGTATACCTGGTATCATTAAAAAAAAAAAAAAAAAAAAAGACCAAAGATACACAGAAAAATTATTGAATAAAACTACACATAATATTGTAGATCACATAAAAACTGGATATTAAAGATCATCTAAGCAAACACCTTACCATCTGGGATGTTTTCCTGAAATTTCTCAACAGTATTAGAATAAAAACAAGTCACAAAAATGTAAACTTTTCAGTACATAGGCAATTATGAATTTCTGCCTCTTATGCAGGGATACTACATAATATATTTAATATAAAAGTCAGATATTCAGTTCTCAGAAGAAAAGCCCAAATTAATAAGAAAGAATGAAATAAATAAACTTAATAGCCAAAATCAAACAGATAGAACAATGAAAATATACTCAATGGACTCAAAAGTAAGCAACAAAGAAAACAAATAAGATAAAGGGAAAAACATAACTAATAAAGCTACTTAGGAGTAGTTTTTTTGAGGAAAATATCTAAATTGTTATTTTGTTAGTTAAGTAAATCAAGAAAAAGAGGAAGGATGGTAAACATACAAAATAAGACATTAAATGTAGAAACAACCAAATGTTCCAGGGGTGTTAAAGATGACTTTGTTCAATTCTGAGGAGAGTGAAAAAGTTGGCTTAAAGCTCAACATTCAGAAAACTAAGATCATGGCATCTGGTCCCATCACTTACATGGGAAATATATGGGGAAACAATGGAAACAGTGTCAGACTTTATTTTTTTGGGCTCCAAAATCACTTCATATGGTTATTGCAGCCATGAAATTAAAAGACGCTTGTCCTTGGAAGGAAAGTTATGACCAACCTAGATAGCATAGTAAAAAGCCTCCAATTAAAATAAATAAATTTCTATTAAAAAATAAAATTAAAAAAAGTCAGAGACATTACCTTGCCAACAAAGGTCTGTCTAGTCAAGGCTATGGTTTTTCCAGTGGTCATGTATAGATGTGAGAGTTTGACTGTGAAGAAACCTGAGTGCCAAAGAATTGATGCTTTTGAACTGTGGTGTCGGGGAAGACTTTTGGGAGTCCCTTGGATTGCAAGAAGATACAACCAGTCCATCCTGAAGGATATCAGTCCTGGGTATTCATTACAAGGACTGATGTTGAAGCTGAAACTTCAATACTTTGGCCACCTCATGCGAAGATTTGACTCATTGGAAAAGACCCTAATGCTGGGAAGGATTGGGGGCAGGGGCAGAAGGGGACAACAGAGGATGAGATGGTTGGATGTCATCAACGACTCGATGGACATGGGTTTGGGTGGACTCTGGCAGATGGTGATGGACAGGGAGGCCTGGTGTGCTGTGATTCATGGGGTCGCAAAGAGTTGGACACGACTAAGTGACTGAACTGAACTGAACTGAAGGTCAAATTATAAAATACAATGTGGCAAATCATTCATCTTATCCATTTCAAGTTTATTGGCTTCAGTTCAGTTCATGGACTTCATCCTCTGTTGTTCCCTTTTCCTCCTGCCCCCAATCCCTCCCAGCATCAGAATCTTTTCCAATGAGTCATCTCTTCTCATGAGGTGGCCAAAGTACTGGAGTTTCAGCTTTAGCATCATTTCTTCCAAAGAACATCCTGGTTGATCTCCTTTATTTTATTTTATTTTATTTTATTTTATTTATTTATTTATTTATTTTTTGTATTTATTTATTTTTTTACACAAACTCCCAAACATATCTTCTTGCAGTCCAAGGGACTCTCAAGAGTCTTCTCCAACACCACAATTTTAAAACATCAATTCTTCGTCGCTTAGCTTTCTTCACAGTACAACTCTCATATCCATACATGACCACAGGAAAAACCATAGCCTTGACTAGACGGACCTGTGTTGACAAAGTAATGTCTCTGCTTTTCAACATGCTATCTAGGTTGGTGATAACTTTTCTTCCAAGGAGTAAGCGTCTGTTAATTTCATGGCTCCAGTCACCATCTGCAGTGATTTTGGAGCCCCAAAAAATAAAGTCTGACACTGTTTCCACTGTTTCCCCTTCTATTTCCCATGAATGAATATCTAAACAATCCCACTGCCATAGAACACATAAAGTTTATTAAAAATCATCTTAGAAATAACAATATGTTAAGACAATGTCAAAACATAATTTTCAAAGACTAGAAAAAACAAATTCTCCTAATACTTTAAGAATTCTTCAAAATGTATAGAAAAACGATATCCACCAGGGACACCCTGGAGTTGTAGTAGTAGTCTACCTTAATACACAAACACTGTTAAAGGAAAATTGGAATCTCTCTCATAATCCATTTTTTTTCTATTAAGTCTTTTGTATTATTTTAAAAAAGTAAAGAAAAAAGATATTTTAAGATGAAATAACTTCTCATTTAGCAGTGTGTAAATGTTTTTATATATCTTATGCTTTAATTTTCCTAAAGTCCTTCTAAGTAAGTGGATTCATCCTAGTGGATGAATATTATGATTGTATTGTTTTTTCTTCAGTTGACACTATTAGATTCAAAGGAACCAATGCTATATTTGAAAGCTATAAATGATTGAGATGGGAACCTTTAGTCCTTAGTGGTTAATATGGCTCTTTGTTATTATATTAATAATGATGAAATTTGGAATGATACCTAGGATTTTCTAGAAAACAGAAAAATAAAACTGTTGAGCAATATTTTTCAAACTTAATCCTTTTTAAATATATATGAATTTAATTTGAAAGACTTCAGCTTTTTTGAAATTTAGATTTAATCTAAAGAGTAGATTTTCTTAAAGAGCAGAATATCTTGCCTTGAGACTTACCTATAAACTGCTTCATAGTATCATTTAGAAACTAGCCATGATTGAGATTTTAATGATAATTTTATTAATATAATGATATGTCAGAATAAAATATATAATAGTTTGCCCTGCCCTGATAATCAACATTTTAATGCAGAAATATTGCCTTGGATTTATGAGAGTTCTTTTATTAAGCAACCTTCATTGTAAGTTGTATATTTTTCTAGTATAAAGGAATATTTGGCAGCTTTTCCATTACATTTATTAGCTCAGTGATATGAACATTGAAAATATCTTCATGCAGTTTAAATATAAGTATTTAAAGTTTTATTTGTGTTTTCTGGAAATTACCAGACATTGTATGAACAGGTTACTTGTACCATATAGCAATTTTGCAACCTGTCTTGTTTGAAACAGTCACAAGAACTACCATTTTAAATTATGAAATATTTCCTTAGTTTTGCAGTGTATGTAAGTGTTGTAGGATTTTAGGACATATAACTATATATGTATCCACATATTGTGTGTGTAAATGTATTCCACTGTTCACTGTCCAGTCTGGTTAGGGTTAAGGTTTTGATTATATATATGCCTCCATTAGCTGAATAACTTGAGCACTTAGTGGCCAAAATTTATCCTGTATTTGTTTTTAATCATTTATATTTCATAGTAAAATTTTATTTCCATGCCTCTTCAGCATGAAACAAAAGAGATGGAAGGGATATAAGATATTATTTTAAGATCATTCAACTTTATAACCAAGGAAACTGAGGCTCGTGTTAGTTCCGGTGACTCACTTGCAGTAACAAAATTAGAGATGGAAGTAAGACAAGAACACAAGTCTCTGAAACCAGTGCTTTCTCTTACACTGAGAGAATTTTTATCTTTGTAAATAGATTATTTCCTAGAATTATAAGATCAAGTATTGCTTTCATTTCCTTTTTTCATGACTGTTTTATTCCTGTCATCAAAGACAAGGATAATTTGACTCTGAAGTAAACAAAGAAATAAATGGACCACATTAAGACTAAACCAGGTCAAGTTCCTCTTCACAACAATAATCCTAACATAGAGTATTCATCTTTCACTCCTACTGGCCACAGTAAGAGTGTTTTGTCTACAGGCTCCTGATTAGATTTAAGATATGCTATCAATTAGCATGCCTTTCTCAAAGAGAAACATTTACAGAAATTAAATGAAAGGCTTCTTAATGGGAAAGTCAATAATGTGCTTGGGTTGGTCTGACGTATTTAATGGCAAAGCACAAATAATTTGTAAATAGAATATAAAGTATGTTCTTGTACTAAAGACCCTGAATAATTTTCCACATGCACATTAGAGAAACACCAGCTGATAGAAACTCAGAGCTACAAGTGTGGGTTTCAGCAGCCTCCAGACTGTTTAAGATGCCACAGAGCTTTTATTTTTGATGACTTAAAATGAATCACCAAAAGGTATCACATGAATACATAGCTGTATTACAAGTAATTATTTCATTACTGGGTATTACTAATGAGCTTTAGCTCCTGTGTTCAGTGGTGGATGCCAACATGGTTTGGAACCCTTTTTGTTGTTGTGCATTCATCTCTATGCTTCGTTTAGTTGTATGAAAGTAGGTATTCCTTTCCCTATTCTATATATGTGGTTTTTTGATTATATTTCTTCACTGGTGTTTCACAGCTGATTAATGGTGATATGGGGACAAGAACTTGGTAATGGGGTTTCCAGGTTTGTACTGCTTTTTGCATATATATATATTTGTCTCTTGGGCTACTATGAAAGATAATTTTGAGTGAAAAAGTCAAGGACGCCCTTGAAAAAAAGGTATATTGTAGAAGTTGAAAGAATCCAAAGATGTTTAACTTGGGAACAAAACATCAGTTATATGAACTGACTCTGCCACCAGAGTGCAACCTGCTCTTGGACTCTACCTATGTAGATTTCTGTTTAATTCATTGATAAATATGGAAAACACATTTTTTATTATTTGAATATGTTCACTGTACCTTGGCTGAGTGCTGTAGATAAATTATTCTATTTGTTGAGTCAGCACTGAAAAATAAGCATTATCATCCCACTTTACAGATGAGAAAACCTCACTCTTTATCTGTTATAACGTGCAGAAGTTCACACGGCTACTTTGTGACAGAGTTGGGATTCAAGCCAGTTGTATATCAGTCAGAACTTGTGTTCTGAGCCATTTATGCCATGTGGGCTCATCAATGAAGTCTGTAGCCCCATTTGGCATTAAGATAGGATTATAAATATGAGAACCCTTAATAGAAGGGAAAAACGTTTTAGCAGAGCCTTCCAATGAAAGAACTACTTGTCTTGGGAGCTAATATCTCCATGGCCCTGGAGGACTTAGGAGGGATTTTGATGTTGGAATCCAGTAATAGGGATCACAAAGTCAAGTAGAGATGTGTCTTTATTGTGCTGGAGTCTAGTACTCAAAGTAGTACACTTTGGGTGGACTTCTCATCCTGGTAATTTCTTTTCTCCTTCAAGTTTCATCCTTGCCTGGGTACCATACACCTATTCTTTTTCATTCTTATATCTTTAATTTGCCTTTCATTAATCTCTTCTGGGCTGTAGCTCCTCACAGAGGGCCTTATAGTTTAGAAGACAACAGGTTGCAGGAAGATGATTAATGTGGGGCAAGTGTCCTTCTATAGGGGCTTCCCAAGTGGCTCAGATGGTAAAGAATCTCCCTGCAATACAGTTTTGATCCCTGGGTCGGGAAGGTCCCCTGGAGAAGGATATGGCTGCCCACTACAATATTCTTGCCTGGAGAATCCCATGGACAGAGGAGCCTGGGGGTTTATAGTCCATGGAGCCCTTCTATATATGACGTCTCATCAGCGGGAAATCTCAGGAGGGGGCTAATTACATCAAATGCAACAGACCTGTCACAGTGTATGACATACACATACATAGACACTTCCAAGAATATATGTATACCCACACACACTCTGTGACAACAGTAACAAAATCTAGCTTCCAGTGATGTGAAAAGAAATGCAATGCTATCTTCAAGAGACCTGCCACTGTATTCCAGGTTACCTGTGTCCAGTCAAAAGTTTTCTCTCTGCTTTGTGTCATATGTTAATCTTAAAGCGGGCCAACCTCTACCTAATGAAAGATAAATGAAATGAAGACTTTCCATGTTAGTTATGATGTTTTCCATCCTTTTAGGGTTGGGCTTGAAATAGTTCTCCTAAGGTCTTCTGGAGGTTTTTGTCTCTCATAGGCTGTTGACTTCCAGTTTAGACTGTGCTGTATGAAATAGCACCTGTGCTTTTCTTGGATAAAAATAGATTCGTTTAACAGTTACTTTGTGATCCTGAGAAAAAGTATATCATGCCACACATTAAAGGTTGACATTTGAAATGCCAGGGTCTCATTATTTGGAAGAGGGGAAATTATGAAAAAGAAAATAATTCCACCAGGAACTGTAGCCCAAGTAGAACGTGCAATCTTCACAAATCAGTGAGGAAAGTACAATATATGAATTCAAGAAAAGAGGAGAATCTATTTTTAATTGCTGTGCAATACCATCAAAAGGATGGCTGAATATAAATAAAAACATTAAAAGCTTTGCATTTTACAGATTATCTCATACCTGGGTGAACACAGCTTAAAAAATTTCATGATTTCATGGAATAGTTATTCCACATTTCCAACTGCTAAAAAAAACAGTGACCTCAATTCCTCTGCAAGCTTATAAATCAATAACCCATAAAATCTATGGGAAATATAAAAAATAACCATAAACTACTCTAAAACTGGTTTTGCTCATAGCAATTTTTGATTTTCAGATGCAAACAAAAACAAAGAAGGAATCCACATGTTCACAAATTTGAACTGGAAGGCAAAACCTCTATGTAAATAAAATAATCTCATGGCCACCTAGCAGAATAGCCACAGGATTTGGGGGAATTAAATAGTTATACCTAAATTTGTTCAAGTAAAAGAAGGCTCAAATTGCCTTAGATCTCTGAAACTCACATCTTTCTCAAATGAAGGAAAATGAAAAGAAATTTAGAGGTCACTTTTTTTCTCCCCTAAGAACTGTGGGAAACACAAAAAGCTTTTTAGGAGAGAAAAAAGAAATGGAAAAGCTGACTCTATTTAATCACCTATGGATATTACTGCAAAACCAAACCAGCACCATGCAAAAAAAATATATATATATATATATTTCTGATTACCAAGTTGACCTGGTTGGAAAGAATGTTAAGGGTTCATACTAAGCTTCTGTATACCTGGTATCATTAAAAAAAAAAAAAAAAAAAAAGACCAAAGATACACAGAAAAATTATTGAATAAAACTACACATAATATTGTAGATCACATAAAAACTGGATATTAAAGATCATCTAAGCAAACACCTTACCATCTGGGATGTTTTCCTGAAATTTCTCAACAGTATTAGAATAAAAACAAGTCACAAAAATGTAAACTTTTCAGTACATAGGCAATTATGAATTTCTGCCTCTTATGCAGGGATACTACATAATATATTTAATATAAAAGTCAGATATTCAGTTCTCAGAAGAAAAGCCCAAATTAATAAGAAAGAATGAAATAAATAAACTTAATAGCCAAAATCAAACAGATAGAACAATGAAAATATACTCAATGGACTCAAAAGTAAGCAACAAAGAAAACAAATAAGATAAAGGGAAAAACATAACTAATAAAGCTACTTAGGAGTAGTTTTTTTGAGGAAAATATCTAAATTGTTATTTTGTTAGTTAAGTAAATCAAGAAAAAGAGGAAGGATGGTAAACATACAAAATAAGACATTAAATGTAGAAACAACCAAATGTTCCAGGGGTGTTAAAGATGACTTTGTTCAATTCTGAGGAGAGTGAAAAAGTTGGCTTAAAGCTCAACATTCAGAAAACTAAGATCATGGCATCTGGTCCCATCACTTACATGGGAAATATATGGGGAAACAATGGAAACAGTGTCAGACTTTATTTTTTTGGGCTCCAAAATCACTTCATATGGTTATTGCAGCCATGAAATTAAAAGACGCTTGTCCTTGGAAGGAAAGTTATGACCAACCTAGATAGCATAGTAAAAAGCCTCCAATTAAAATAAATAAATTTCTATTAAAAAATAAAATTAAAAAAAGTCAGAGACATTACCTTGCCAACAAAGGTCTGTCTAGTCAAGGCTATGGTTTTTCCAGTGGTCATGTATAGATGTGAGAGTTTGACTGTGAAGAAACCTGAGTGCCAAAGAATTGATGCTTTTGAACTGTGGTGTCGGGGAAGACTTTTGGGAGTCCCTTGGATTGCAAGAAGATACAACCAGTCCATCCTGAAGGATATCAGTCCTGGGTATTCATTACAAGGACTGATGTTGAAGCTGAAACTTCAATACTTTGGCCACCTCATGCGAAGATTTGACTCATTGGAAAAGACCCTAATGCTGGGAAGGATTGGGGGCAGGGGCAGAAGGGGACAACAGAGGATGAGATGGTTGGATGTCATCAACGACTCGATGGACATGGGTTTGGGTGGACTCTGGCAGATGGTGATGGACAGGGAGGCCTGGTGTGCTGTGATTCATGGGGTCGCAAAGAGTTGGACACGACTAAGTGACTGAACTGAACTGAACTGAAGGTCAAATTATAAAATACAATGTGGCAAATCATTCATCTTATCCATTTCAAGTTTATTGGCTTCAGTTCAGTTCATGGACTTCATCCTCTGTTGTTCCCTTTTCCTCCTGCCCCCAATCCCTCCCAGCATCAGAATCTTTTCCAATGAGTCATCTCTTCGCATGAGGTGGCCAAAGTACTGGAGTTTCAGCTTTAGCATCATTTCTTCCAAAGAACATCCTGGTTGATCTCCTTTATTTTATTTTATTTTATTTTATTTTATTTATTTATTTATTTATTTTTTGTATTTATTTATTTTTTTACACAAACTCCCAAACATATCTTCTTGCAGTCCAAGGGACTCTCAAGAGTCTTCTCCAACACCACAATTTTAAAACATCAATTCTTCGTCGCTTAGCTTTCTTCACAGTACAACTCTCATATCCATACATGACCACAGGAAAAACCATAGCCTTGACTAGACGGACCTGTGTTGACAAAGTAATGTCTCTGCTTTTCAACATGCTATCTAGGTTGGTGATAACTTTTCTTCCAAGGAGTAAGCGTCTGTTAATTTCATGGCTCCAGTCACCATCTGCAGTGATTTTGGAGCCCCAAAAAATAAAGTCTGACACTGTTTCCACTGTTTCCCCTTCTATTTCCCATGAATGAATATCTAAACAATCCCACTGCCATAGAACACATAAAGTTTATTAAAAATCATCTTAGAAATAACAATATGTTAAGACAATGTCAAAACATAATTTTCAAAGACTAGAAAAAACAAATTCTCCTAATACTTTAAGAATTCTTCAAAATGTATAGAAAAACGATTCAGGATGGGGAACATGTGTATACCCGTGGCAGATTCATGTTTATGTATGGCAAAACCAATACAATATTGTAAAGTAATTAACCTCCAATTAAAATAAATAATTTTATGTTTAAACTAATAATAATAAATAGAATGGCATAAAAGGAATTTCTACAATATTTCTGTGTTACTCTAAACTTGAAATTAAGTTCAAAGATATTACAAAAACAAAAACTATATAAAATTTCTTTTATGAATATTTAATGTACAAATTCTCAATAAAGTGAAAGAAAGTCAAAGCATTAGTCACTCAATCATGTTTGACTTTTTGCAGACCCCATGGACTTCAGGCTCCTCTGTCCATGGGATTTTTCAGGCAAGGCTATTGGAGTGGATTGTCCTTCCCTTCTTCATGGAACCTCTGAACCCAGGGATCTAACCTGGGTCTTCTGCATTGCATGCTGATTCGTTACCATCTGAGCCACAAGGGAAGCCAAGTTCTCAATAAAACATTATAAAACAAAAATAAAATGCAACAGCATATTAAAATGATGCTACTTCATGACATTTATTCCCATTTTATTGTTTTACTGAAAATATATTATTAGTTTTGCTCTTTTAGAAACATTTTTGATTTATAAATGTAACACATACTGTCCTATAGGTATATTAATATATCATCATTAATATATTTATGTGGAAATTTAATTGGTAGATGAAATCATACTTTCCTGAACAATAAAAACATAAATAGAGGTGCCACTTAAAGCTGGGTTTAAATCCCATCATTGGCAATTACTTCTTAGTTGGGTAACTGGGTGAAGTGACACTGTCTCACAGGGTAGCAGTGTGATAAATGATAAAATATTTATTAGCCAGTGGCATCAATAGGTCCTCTAACAGAATTAACTACCATTGTAACTATCATTCGGAGAAGGCAATGACACCCTACTCCAGTACTCTTGCCTGGAAAATCCCATGGGTGGAGGAGCCTGGTAGGCTGCAGTCCATAGGGTCGCTGAGTCGGACACGACTGAGCGACTTCACTTTCACTTTTCACTTTCATGCACTGGAGAAGGAAATGGCAACCCACTCCAGTGTTCTTGCCTGGAGAATCCCAGGGACGGGGGAGCTTGGTGGGCTGCCATCTGTAGGGTCGCACAGAGTAGGACACGACTGAAGTGACTTAGCAGCTTAGCATAACTATCATTGATACAGGTATTTGATAATGGCAAATCATTATAATTTCATATGTGTATGTTTGCATTCATCATCTGAAAATAGTGAAGAACTTTTTGATAAAAATTCAAAAAACAGCTAATTTCTAGGGAACAGCAAAACAAATAGAAAGATGAACCGTCATGAAAATGACTTGGGTGTACTCAACGGTTTGAATGTTTTTAATTAGCTACTTGTAAACAAGTGTGTAGAGCTGAGCTGTTGGATGAAGGTTTTAACAACATGGCCCCAGAGTTCTTCCTGGTCCTAGAGTCCAAGTAGCAAATACCAAAGAAAACCTGCAAGCTTCACTCTTCATTTAGATATTGATTTAAAAAGAGCCACACATTCATCAAGTAATCTTCCCCTAATTTTTAGCATAGACAAATTCAATTAAGCAAATATTTAGCGATATTTTAAATTTCGTATGAAATGCTGCTTAAACTTACTCTCACTTGAAGAGACTAATGAACAATTTGTTTCACAGGTTAAAAATTCCACTGCAGTACTGTATACACAAAGTCATTGTCATACTTTACCTGATAACTAATTCTTATTGAACTATTCCCCAACTGGCACTCATTTTCCCTCTGTGACTCCTTACTTTAATGAGGAAATAGCAAATATCCAACAGATTTAAAGTTATTTCACCATTCATCTACCTGGAGTTTTCTCATGATCAAACCAGTTCTTTATTCCAGGGTACTGAAGAAACAATAAAAGTGTAATTCCATTTATTTTATAGTTTCTGAAATGAATTTTAAAAAACAGATTTAGACATACAGAAAAGTAAATTAAGGGCTATTTTAAACAAGCACACTCTCTGAATGATCTTTGCTCTCTGTGGTCAGCAACCACCAGGACTCCAGTGGTCCTGTTTGTGGAACCACATGTGGAACCAGGCTCTGCCAGGCTTATCTTTTGCTTACACCATGTAAATTGAGATGTTTAGCCAGAATTTGGAAGTTCAGTCCATACCAGCAATGAAGTAAACCAGTATATCCAAAGTTCAAAATGTTAAACTCACTCCACATTGCATATTTTTTCTCATTTCCTGAGTGAAGTAACTATGTAAATGTATTTAAAAATTTAGAAAAAGAATAAAACATTAGCGGTATTGAAAAAATAGAAATACAGAAAAATATAGAAACTATAATGATAAAATATTGAAATAAAAATTAAAATAATTGTGAAAGAATAAAATGGCAAACATCTTTAAATTTTGAAACTCTTAATTTATTATGATCTAAGCATTTTAGAGAATCTAGGAACATAACCACAAATTGGGTTGCTTAAATCAACAAAAAATAAGGGCTTTCATATGGGTCATTAGAAAGTTGCCTATGAGGTCATTGAATAGTAAACTGTGCACAACATAGATTATGCTGCATTATTCTTCATCTTGGTGCCCCTATCAGAGTACTCAACTCACACTTGCTCCACTGAGATTATTGAATGGAACTTATACCCATGCACTTAATTTAAAAGCTCATGAAACATAACTCGAACTTTGTACTTGTTTGTGTTAATACTTTTTCACATTATATTAAACAGCTTTTTAAAGAAGCCCATGAATAGAAAATTAAGATTTTACTTTGAAAAATAATCTTTCAAGTTTGCAAAATCCCTTCCATTTTAGTGATCTGGTGATTTATGAGTTAGAACTGTATTGGTTTCAAGTGACAGAAAGCCCTAAAGAGCAGTGGTCTAAATAAGATGAACATCAACACATGCAGGACATAAATCCTCTCTGTTAAGTGTTCAGAGCAGGGAAGGATAAATATTCTAAAGCAAAAATTATTTTGTTCAAGGGGTTGGATTATTACAAAGTTAGTGGAGGGAAGAAGCCACTGTTACCAGGCTGGAAGCAACTCAGAGGTGGCCAAGCTGGAGCGCTCTTGCCTCTGATGACCTCAGGAATCATCTTGAACCACACCATCCTCAGGGCACATAGGGCTGGGACTGACCACCCAAGGCTGTGATCTAAGGATTGGGAAGTCATGCAAGAAACTGGCCACGCCCACAATTGCTTCTGGTCTCCCAGAAACTGGAGAAAGAACCCTGAAACTTGCTGCAGGAATGCAACACTCTGCTGTCCCCTTGTTGACAGCAAATTCATGCCTAACTCCAGAAAGCACGTGAGTGTCATAGGCTCAGGAATGAAGTGATGCCCAAACCTGTCAATAAAGAATTCAGCAAAGGATGGTACTTACTTTTCAAATTCTCTAAGCAGAAGACAAAGGTTTTTATCCACATCTTTACAAATGACCTAATTTCATCCCTTGTAATGGCTTAGTGATATTCCATTGAATATATGCACTACGTTTTTATGGATTCATCTGTCAATAGACACAAGCTGTTTCTGTGTTTTGGCTATTGTAACTAGTGCTACAATAAACATTGGAGTACATGCGTCTTTTCCTATTATGATTTTTCTCAGTGTATGTGCCCAATAGTAGGATTGTTGGGTCATTTGGTAGAGGGAAAAGGGGTTAGATGAGCTGGGAGATTAGGTTTGACCTATATAAATAGTCATTCAAGCTAGGTTTCAATAGTATGTACCTTGAGAAATTCAAGATATACAAGCTGGATTTAGAAAAGGTAGAGGAACCAGAGGTCAAATTTCCAGCATCCATTGGATCATAGAAAAAGCAGAGAAATATCTGAAAAACACACTTCTGCTTCATTGATTATGCTAAAGCCCTCAAATATGGATCACAACAGACTGTGGAAAATTCTTAAAATTTCTATTTGGAACACCAGACTACCTTACCTGCCTCTTGAGAAACCTGTATGCAGGTCAAGAAGAAACAGTTAGAACAAGATATAAAGCAACAGACTTGTTCTAAATTTGGAAAGGAGTATGTCAAGGCTGTATATTTTTCCCCTACTTATTTAACTTATATGTAGAGAACATCATGGAAAATGCCAGGCTGGATGAAGCACAAGAGAAATATCAATAAACTCAGATATGCAGATAATACCACCCTTATGGCAGAAAGTAAAGAGGAAGTAAAGAGTCTCTTGCTGAAACTGAAAGAGGAGATTGAAAATGCTGGCTTAAAACTCAACATTCAAAAAACAAAGAGTATGGCAACTGGTCCCATCACTTCATGGCAAATAGATGGGGAAACAATGGAAACAGTGACAGATTTTATTTTCTTGGGCTTGAAAATCACTCCAGAGAGTGACTGCAGCCATAAAATTATAAGATGCTTGCTCCTTGGAAGAAAAGTTATGACAAACCTAGATAGCATATTCAAAAGCCAGAGACATCACTTTGCCAACAAAGGTCCATATAGTCAAAGCTATATTTATTCCAGTAGTCATGTATGGATGTGAGAGTTGGACCGTGAAGAAGGCTGAATGCCAAGGAATTGGAGCTTTCAAACTCTGGTGGTGGAGAAGACTCTTGAGAGTCTCTTTTACAGCAAGGAGATCAAACCAATCAATCCTAAAGAAAAGCAATCCAAATGTTTTTTGAAAGGACTGATGCTGAAGCTGAAGCTCCAATACTTTAACCACCTGATGTGGAGCCAAATCACTGGAAAATAACCTGGTTATGGGGAAGACTGAGTGCAGGAGGAGAAGGGGACAACAGAGGATGAGACGGTTGGATGGTATCATTGATTCAATGGACATGCGTTTGAGCAAACTCTGGGAGATAGTGAAGGACAGGGAAGCTTGACATGTTGCAGTTTATGGGTCATAATGAGTTGGAAATGACTGAATGACTGAACAACAACAACAATATACAGTATCATGTGTGAAATAGCTAGCTAGTGGGGAGCTGGTGCCTAGCACAGGGAGCTCAACTCAGTGCTCAATGATGATCTAGGGGAGGAGTGTGAGGGAGCCTCAAAAGGGAGGGGATATATGTATATTCAAAGCTGATTCACTTCATTGTACAGCAGAAGCTAACACAACACAATGAAGCAATTATGCTCCAATAAACAAAAAAGAAAACAGAAATGAAAATAAGAATATATTGCAAGTTGTGGGGGGTGGAATCTGGGAGTCTGGAAGTATGAAGTCATACTGATGGGGTTCCTCGAGGTCACCAAATGTTCAGATTCTTGGAGCACTGTGCTCTGTGAGCCCTTGACCAATCCTTTCTCCACATCTCCACATTCAGGGCAGCTATGAAGGCAGGGGCAGGAGGAAAAGGGCACAGTGTGGGCTCGCTGTATAGTTAGGTGGTTTGTGGGAAGCTGCTACTCATTCTCATCTACATCTCATGATATGCCTTACAAGGGACCCTAGCTGACAGGGAAGGAGACACAGAGAATGTGTGGTCTGTGTACAGGCCATCGTATGCCCCACTGAGAGCCGGGCTTCTATTCCAAACAAAGAAGAAACAGTTCTACACAGTCATGGGTTCCAGGGGGGATTAATTATTCTCTGTGGAATAGCAGGTACACTGACATTTGTTGTTTACTATTTGATTTAATTATCATAATTATATCATATCAGTCTTTTAACACTTCTTGATGAATGGTGAAATTTGGGTAGGACAGGTTAAAGTTTTAGATTGGTCAAAAAAAATAAAAAGCCTGCTCCAATCCTAAAGCATGTGTACATTTTAAAATTAATAACTCATCATACTTGGATGTAGTACAAAAATTATAAAGAATATAGTCTTTGATAAAGACAAATAGCAAAGATTATTTATTCTGTTTTCCCAAGGTGAACCCACAGTTACAGATATGCCTGGGCCTTTTTAAATGAGGTGCAGTCAGTGAAGCCAGAGGGTGGAGGGCAAGCTTTAGCTTGCTGTGGGTTTCCTTAGCTCCCCTCTGCAGGCTTTACCACTAACACCCTTTCTTTAAAATAGAAAATTGACTATTTTTCAAGTTTATGTAAATTGTTTTAAAATTACAGCTTCAAGACAAATACTTCAGTTATATCTTCTAAGTTGATTGCTGAATAAATCTTATTTTAGGAATTGTGAAGCTATGGCTTATTTCAACATGTTTAAACATAGTTTTATTGGCTAAAGAAGAGTGTGTACATGGAATAATACAGACATTGCTCTTCTTTTTCTTTTTGGCATCTAGTTTATTTTTCTCAAGTTTACATTGTGAGTTTTAACATATTGGTGAGCATAACAAATATTATTTTTTTTCCCTAGTTGCTGAAATAAAATAAAATCCCATTGTTAAATCTATCACAGTTTACTCATTTATTTTGACACACATTGCATACTTTAAATTTAAAATTATTACAAATATGATATTATGGTTATTTCTATAGGTATTTTTGTTTTTAAACACATTCTGCATTTATTTCAGGCCATGCAGTATATTTATATTTGTATTAGTTGATATTGCCGAACACATTTCCACTTTGGTTACTACCTTTTATACTCCTATCAGCAGCATTAGAAGATTCTAATCTCTTTCCACACTCACAAGTGTTATATTATCTGTATTTCTCATTTGAATCATGTTTTCTATTCAACACTATTTTCATTATGTAATTCTTGCCAAGACAAACTGTCTCCATTTCACATAAGAATAACTGGCCAATCAAAAATGTAAAATAAGAGACACAACAAGCTAGCTAGCAGTCTAATAGGAAGAAAGAGCCCTGACAGATTGATGTACATGTGTGTCCTTTAGATGTAGTCTTAACAAAAAGGGTTCCCTTGCATGTTGAATCCACTGTCAGTTAAACAAGAGTATTTCAGGAATCAAACAAGAATTCAAGCAGAGTTGGTGCTGCTGCTGCTAAGTCGCTTCAGTCGTATCCGACTCTGTGTGACCCCATAGACGGCAGCCCACTAGGGTCCTCAGTTCTTGGGATTCTCCAGGCAAGAATAATGGAGTGTGTTGCCATTTCTTTCTCCAATGCATGAAAGTGAAAAGTGAAAGTAAAATTGCTCAGTCGTGCCGGACTCTTAGCGACCCCATGGACTGCAGCCTACCAGGCTCCTCCACCCATGGGATTTTCCAGGCAAGAGTACTGGGGTGGGTTGCCATTGCCTTCTGCAGGGTTAGTTGGATCAAATAAAACGTCAAGTGATCTGTGATAACAGTATTATTCTTCAACTCATTGACACTTTATTTGATCAAATTAGTTTGATCAAATGAGTTTCAAATATTGTGGGAAAGTTTTAAGAATGCTTTAACTGTTGCTGCTTAGAGTCAGCACACTTCTTTGGGGCTAACTGCCACTGCATTCCTGCTCTGTGCAGCTTATTCTGTGAATACCTGTGAATGTGTGAGCCAAAGGAACTCATAACATTGGGTTGTTCTCCTTGTTGACTGTAGTCAATCTTGTTGAAAAGGCACCAACCTAATGAAATGAAGTTCCTTCTTGGTGTGTAAACTGCCTACAATCTTAAAATTAGCATAGTACAGACATGCAGAATACATCATGTGAAATGCAGGGCTGGATGAAACACAAGCTCTAATCAAGATTGCCAGGAGAAATATCAATAACCTTGGATATGCAGATGACACCACCCTAATGATAGAAAATGAAAAGGAATTAAAGAGCCTCTTGATGAATGTGAAAGAGGAGCAAGAGAAACCTGGCTTAGAACTCAACTTTCAAAATCTAACATCCTGACATCTGGTCCCATCACTTTATGGCAAATAGATGGAGAAACAAAGGAAACAGTGACAGATTTTATTTTCTTGGTCTCCAAAATCACAGCAGCCATAAAATGAAAAGACATTTGCTTCTTGGAAGAAAAGCTATGAGCAACCTAGACAGCATATTAAAAAGCTAAGACATTACTTTGTTCAAAAAAGTCCATATTGTCAAAGCTATGTTTTTTCCAACAGTCATGTATGGGTGTGAGAGTTGGACCATGAAGAAGGCTGAGTGCCAAAGAAGACTCTTGAGGTTCCCTTGGATAGCAAGGAGATCAAACCAGTCTGTCCAAAAGGAAATCAACCCTGAGGATTGATTGGAAGAACTGATGTTGAAGCTGAAGCTCTAATATTTTGGCTACCTGATTCAAATAGCTGACTCATTGGAAAAGACCCTAATGCTGGGAAAGATTCAAGGCAAGAGGAGGAGGGGGATAACAGAGGGCGAGATAGTTGGATCGTATCACTGACTCAATGGACATTAGTTTCAGCAAGCTTCAGAAAATAGTGAAGGACATGGTAGCCTGGGATACCTGCAATCCATGGGATCACAAAGAGTTGGACACTGCTGACTGAACAAGAACAACAAAAGACAAATAGCAAAGATAAAATCAAAAGTCAATGGGAAGGTGGGCTCAGGACGGGGAACATGTGTACAACCGTGGCAGATTCATGTTGCTGTATGGCAAAACCAATACAATATTGTAAAGTAATTAGCCTCAAAAAAAAAAAAAAAAAAGATTGGGAAAAAAAAAAAAAGACTGGGGGGAGGGGAAAAAAAAGTCTACTATGGCCAATGTGAGGACCCACATAGACCTGATCTCTGTCTGAAATAAAGTTTCTGTTTCTTTTTGTCACCACCAAGGATTCATCTTTTTTTGTTTGTTTTAGCATACTCCAGCTTTTATTCTTCACTATCTTTTTTCACTTTACTATGCTTGTATCAATTTTTATTTTATTTTATTGGATTAGGTGCATTTAACATGAGTTCTATGCTCTTAACTTATTTTTAGGTACACAACAAATGATTGTTGACTAAAGGTCCAAGGTTGTACCGCAGGCCTCTGGAGCTCACTCACATAGTTTGACTGAAACTTATAAATTTAGAAAGAAATAAAGAACTTAAAGGTACTACTTTTATGCTATCAAATATTAGAATTTTAAAGTTATGGGTGTAGGAGTGGATATTGAAAATCACTGAGAATGTGAAAAACTCCTTTGTGTAAAAATTACTTGGCACCATTGCACAGATATTAAATCATGATCTTAACTATAATTCAAAGATAATACAAATAAATAAATATATAAGGCAAAAAGAAATACTGAAAAAATAGTCATTTGTAAAAATATTAAATTTTAGAAATACAAAAAGGAAAAATAATTTAAAATTAATCAAACTTTGAAAAATGTAAAGGATCTTTTAAAATTGTTATTTATTTTAATTGGAGGATAATTACTTTACAATATTGCAACATTTTTTGCCGTATATCAATATGAATCAGCCATAGGCATATATGTGCCAGCTCCCTTCTGAATCCCCCTCTCACCTCCCTCTCCACCTTGACTGAAAACATGATGATGCAAAATATTATTTGTCAATTTAAATATTTAAACTTAAATACATAAATGTATATAGATTATATAAATATAGTCCTAATTAGATCATATGATATCAAGAATATGTTCTCATCTAGTCTTTAACTAAAAATATAAATAAGCTAATATATTTCCTATCATAATTCCATAATGCCAGTGAAGTTATGATAAAAGTGGACAAATATTAGTAAGTCCAAAGCATCACTGAAAAGAAGAGGGTATTATATTCAAATCAGAGACTTCGAAGATTTCTTAGAAAATAAATGCTAATAAATTTGAGAGACTGGTTATGAAATGTCTAGAAGGTATGTGACACAGAACTCTGACTAACATGTTGTAGCAACCAGCCGTAAAGTAAACTACAGTCTCCAGCGACTGATAAATAATTAGTCAGAACTTGTTCAGTGACTGACAGCTGCCCTATATTTTGTCCTGGCTTATCTCAGAATCAACCAGCTAGAGCCAAATACATCACCGGACTAATCAAAATGTGACTTGTCTTTTGTTAGCTCACCTACAGCTTCCCCATACTAACAATGAATTTTGCTATAGTGTGTTCTAAAATTGAAATTACACTAACAATTAATGAAAATGCTTTTCCCACCACTCTTTGAAAACCAGTCATTTCCAATCTTTTTATTTTTATCAATCTGATGAGTGAAAATTGTGACCACCTCCCATTTAAGGCTGAAATTTTCTGACTTTTGGTGCAGTTACACTTTTTTTTCTATGGTTTTATTAGCGAGTTTTAATTAATTGCTTTTTTACAGCTTTTCCAGATATCTTTTGGCATATTTTCCCATTTCTCATTCATTTACAGGTGCTCTGTCTCTATTTGTCCTTCCTGTAATATACACTTTCTACTTGCCAATTATATATACTTTAATCATAGTATTTCTAGTAACACAGAAGTTATTGATTTTATATTCCTATAACTCAGCTTTTATCCTGCTAAAGTATATATTTCTTTTGTTAGCACACTATATTTTGGTAGTAGTAGTGTTAGTCACTCTGTTGTGTCCGACCCTTTGTGACCCCATAGACTGTAGCCCGCCAGGCTCCATTGTCCATGGGATTCTCTAGGCAAGAGTACTGGAGTGGGTTGCCATTCCCTTCTCCAGGGGTCTCCCTGACCCAGGAATTGAACCCGGGTATCCGCCATTACAAGCAGATTTTAGTAAGGTATTAGCAAAAACTTAAGTATCAAATACAATAATCATATGGTATTCCTGTCCATTGGAGAAGGGAATGACAAAACACTTCAGTATTCTTGCTTTGAGAACCCCATGAACAGTATGAAAAGGCAAAATGATAGGCTACAGAAAGAAGAACTCCCCAGGTCAGTAGGTGCCCAATATGCTACTGGAGATCAGTGGAGAAATAACTCCAGAAAGAATGAAGGGATGGAGCCAAAGCAAAAACAATGCCCAGCTGTGGATGTACTGATGATAGAAGCAAGGTCTGATGCTGTAAAGAGCAATATTGCATAGGAACCTGGAGTGTCAGGTCCATGAATCAAGGAAAATTGGAAGTGGTCAAACAAGAGATGATAAGAATGAACATCAACATTCTAGAAATCAGCAAACTAAAATGGACTGGAATGGGAGAATTTAACTCAGATGACCATTATATCTACTACTGCGGGCAGGAATCCCTCAGAAGAAATGGAGTAGCCATCATGGTCAACAAAAGAGTCNTACTCAAGCTAACCTGCTTATTATTATAAGTCAGAGTTGTGGAGTGATTTGTTACACAGCATTGTTGTAGCAGTAGCTGATTAACACAGCAATGAAGTGACTTATCCAAAGCTGAATCCTAGCATTGGACCTAGAAGTTACATCTTGTGAGTCTGAGGTTTGACTTGGTTCTACTGCTCTGTATTACCTGCTTCCCTTTGCTTTCTTTCCTTCACAGAGTTAAGTATAACACATCCTGCACCTATGTGAGGTCCTTCTGCTCAGTCTCCATTCCCTGTACTCCAGGACATTGTCACCTTTCCTCATCAGAGCTTGCCTTTCCTTCCACATCTTGTTCCCTCAAGGTTCTGTCTGTTTTCATGTTTCCAAAGAGACTAGGAAAGCCTCAGACTAATTCCCACAATTGTGTCACCCTTTAGTGAGTTAAACACTTCCAGATAAAATTTCTATTTCATATTAATAGGGAATGACTAGAGCCTTTATGCCAAATGGTTGGAATTTAAGCATAATATATGGTAACTCATATGGAAAATATTTTTTAGGTGAATTGCTTTGGTGTTTCTCAGATGATATCTAATCCAAATACTGCATACCCTGGGTTATACTCAGAAGTTCCTTGCTCAAATATTTTATAAACTCTGCCTGACAGGTCAAATAAATAAATAAATAAACTGTAAATATAGGCCACTTAAGAGAAATGCTCATGTGGTATTTCTATTTTGTTCCTTCTGTGGAAAATTTTTTCACAGGGAAGCACATCTTTGGAGAGAACACATTTTTTTTTTTTTNTCAGAAGTTCCTTGCTCAAATATTTTATAAACTCTGCCTGACAGGTCAAATAAATAAATAAATAAACTGTAAATATAGGCCACTTAAGAGAAATGCTCATGTGGTATTTCTATTTTGTTCCTTCTGTGGAAAATTTTTTCACAGGGAAGCACATCTTTGGAGAGAACACATTTTTTTTTTTTTTCCTTCTCTAGAATATGTAGGTGTTTTGTTAAAGATAATAAAAAATTTTGTGGTTCCTTGACATTACTTTGCCTATAATTTCATGTTGAAGATTTTATTTTTATTCTGAAGTTGAGAAATCATAAGTTTTTATTAGGTGAATGACTAATATTGGGATGATTTTGCAGTATCAAGAAGAAAAAGAACAGGAGTGAAAAAATTACTCTGAGAGATCAGCTTCTGTTCAGTATAAAGATATTCCACATCATCCTCTGATTAGCCCGAGAACTCCATTAGATTGTTGCTACCCTGATCACCACTTTTGAAAGAAGAAGCTAATAGCTAAAACCTTGGAAGTTGCAAGAAGACATCTGTGAACACAGAAACTGACGAGACAAAGGGCTCTTGGAAAACTGCAACCTTCTTGAAATATTCTGATGAATCCCAAACTCAACTATAGCACAGAAGTTGTCTACAATTCTGAACTTAACACACAGACACACATATTTGTTGAAATATGATAAACAACTGAATTTAAAAACTGCTTACAAAATAACTATACAAAAATATTCTCTTTTTTTGGTCTGAGTTTCATGTCAAACTGTAATGGTACTTTGATGGTATTATGGAAGAAAAATAAATTAAGAAATAATGTCTAATTTAAGTACTAGGGTTTTTTTTTGGTAAATATTTTGTGCTAGAATATATACTTTTGAAGACAAGGTGATGTCTATTTTGCTCACTGCTGTATATTCAATGCCTAGCCCGGTGTTTAACATACAGTCACTAATAAGTGCTCGATAAACAGGTGCTCACTGAATAGGAATGACAGATACAATTTGAGTAAAGAAGAAAGCTACCCACTAACTTAGGAGGAGTCTGGAGACACTGGAATGGAAAGATTTCAAGCTTGAATGGCTGCAGTGCAGTCTCGGGAGGCGCTATATGACACTAACATTTTGGGTGCTATTTTTTGCTTTGAGCGCTGGAAGCAGTAAATTTCTCTGGTTAGGCCCAATACCAAAGAGAAATAGGGCTGTAGCAAAGAGAAGGAGCAGTGCAAGAGTCTTATCCTGTGGTCTGTGATCCCCTGAAAGCCATGGAAGTGTCTTAGGGGATCACAGATGGTGCACTGTCTTCCTCCAGCATGTGCCTGGGGAAAATCTTTTGTCTCTCAGTGCAGCCAGCTCCTGATCTTGTCCTTTGAAAGGAGACTTATTACACCAAAGAAATATTCCTTTTTGGTGAGCCCTCCTTGGAAACCATTTAGGCCCTTGATATCTTTAAGATGGTGCACATTTCAATGCCAAGCACCACTTGGATTGGATGGGGAGTCTTGGTATTCTCTGCACAGATGGAGGACCCAAGATGTTGGCACTATTTCAGCTTCTGCTGCTTCACTGAGGAAAGAGGCTCCACATGTCAGCCTTTTTACATGGGCTTGTGTTCGTGTCAACAGCCCTTCCAGCAATCCCCAAAGAGGTCTTCCCAGTGCTGTGAAAGTCTTCAACTTCCTCAGAGCCAAGAACTCAGATCAGTGCCTTTTCAGTAAACCTTTGTCAAGACACAGGAGCACACCATGAGGTTCTTTCTTACTAGAGTAGTTTGTTGGCAATCCAGAGAAGAGACTGAGAAGCAATTTGATTTGGTTAATTCTTTTAAATTTTTTAAGAGAAAAGAAAGTCCCTTCTTAGAACAAATTGGATGTGAGAAGTTCATTCCAGGACCAGCTTTATAATGTCTCATATCTTCATCACAAAAATGAGGCAAACCTTTTGATTGAAATGTTGAATTTGCTATCAAAGATACTACTGAAGAACAGTGGTTTTTTTCTTTGTTTGTTTTGTTTTGTTTTTATTGAGCTGTTATTCTAAATGAGGTGGCTCATTTAGATAGAAATCTGAATTTTCTAATACTGGAGGTGAGACTGACAAAGTCTTGAGTGTTTCTAGGGACAAAAAAAATCTCTAGAAACTCTGCAGGAGGTTTATTTATTATGAAAGTCACTCTTTGTCTAGATGAAATTAAAATTGAAACAAATTGCTGATGTAGATAACCTTGACAATATGAAGTTAATAAAGATAATCTCATAGACTTGAGGACAATGATGTAATATGAATTTTGGTATTTCTTGATGTGTGCTCCATATGAGACACTGTGAGCTACAGGAGCTCAGACTCCATTTGCTATCAGAGATTTCGTGAATCAGGATTTTACCTCTTATTGCTATTAAGAAGAAACACTGACATTGCTGCAATGTCAAATATGATGTATTGGTTTATTCCCCAAAAGTGTACAACCTTTTTACAACTGTGAGAAAACCATAATTCCCTGTCATTGATGTTTTAGCAACTATGTATAGATCAATTTCCAATGCAATGAGATAAACAGCACATTTTTTTCCTGTGTATGTGTTTCTGAGTATTGTTTCTAGGTGGATTCTTGTTAATTGAATGAGATTCTCAAAGGGGTTTGTGGCTCAAAGAAAGAAAAATTTTAAAAAGAACAGTCGAGGTGGGGAATGAGCTGACCAGGCAGCTTGCCCCCATTTAGTGGGATTTCTCTGTACTTGTTTCGTGTGAGTTCTGAAACAAAATTAGCTGTTACTGCCTTTTCTCACTCCACTTTGCTGAGTGATGCAGACCAGAGTTGGCTCTGTTCCTCACATTGCAGGAGATAAGGCTGCACACGGGATAACTCATGTGTTTGAGAGCATGGCTGAAAATAAAGGTGAGAGAACAGGAAAGGGAAACAGGAGCGGCAGAGGAACACTTGTTTGTTTTACGTTTGTTGATGCTATTAAACCTAGCTCTGCTTCAGATGCTATTCACTTTAGCCCTGGATCTATCTAACTAGAAGTTACTCTTCAAGGTCTTCTTGGAATAACTTTGTGACTTTAGGAGCAATATATGAATACATATGTGTCACTACTTTGATGGCTGGACTGGGGACTTTCCATTGTGCTCATCAGTTTGGAATTGTGAAGTTGTAAAGTTTGGGGGTGTTCGAGAAGAGGAGACTGACTGATAACAGAAGATGAGTATCAGGTTGTAGAAGAATGAACGCAGGTACAGTGTGACAAGTTAGTTCCACCTCTGAAGTGATTGTTCAGACACTTAGTCATGTCTGACTCTTTGCAACTTCACAGATGGCAGCACGCCAGGCTCCCTGTTCTTCATTGTTTCCCAAAGTTTGCTCAAACTCATGTCCCTTGAGTCGATAATGCTTTTCAACCATCTCTTCCTCTGTTGCCCCCTTCTCCTCCTGTCCTCAATCTATGCCAGCATCAGGGACTTTTCCAATTAGTTGGCTCTTCACATCAGGTGACCAAAGTATTGGAGTTTCAACTTCAGCATCAGTCCATCCAATGAATATTCAGGGTTGATTTCCTTTAGGATTGACTAATTTGATCTCCTTGCTGTCCAAGGGACTCTCAAGAGTNCAATCTATGCCAGCATCAGGGACTTTTCCAATTAGTTGGCTCTTCACATCAGGTGACCAAAGTATTGGAGTTTCAACTTCAGCATCAGTCCATCCAATGAATATTCAGGGTTGATTTCCTTTAGGATTGACTAATTTGATCTCCTTGCTGTCCAAGGGACTCTCAAGAGTGTTCTATATCACTACAATTTGAAAGCATCAGTTCTTTGGCATTTAGCCTTTTTTATAGTCCAACTCTCACATCTGTACATGACTACTGGAAAAACCACAGCTTTGAGTATATGGACCTTTGTTGGCAAAGTGATGTCTCTGCTTTCTACTGCTGTCTATGTTTGTCATAGCTTTTCTTCCAAGGAGCAAAGTGTCTTTTAATTTTGTGACTGCAGTCACCGTCTGCGGTGATTTTGGAGCCCAAGAAAATAGTCTCTCACCATTTCTGCTTTTTCTCCATCTATTTGCCATGAAATAATGGGACTGAGAGTCCCATGAACAGTATGAAGAGGTGATACTATTATAGAATAATGGGGGCAAACACTTTTAATGAAAGCAACATATCCCAGTATGAGCTGTCACATAGTATAGAGCTTTATGCATTCTTTCCTGCTGAGCTGATGATATGAAAAATATTCCTAATACAATTGAAAGCCATTCTTGAACTCACCAAAGCAAAGGTGTGTTCATTTGCATCCGAGAGTTTGTAAGTTAACAGACTGTGAGAATAAGTTTAGACTTGTTCTTAAGTTTTTACATTTTGAAATTTTCAATTTCCTGTTGAACATCTCTAAAAGAATAACTGACCAGAATGGTAGATATTTTATGTGGTTGAAAGGCAGATAAATCATAACTTCATTTATGAACTAGTGAAAATAGCCCCTGTCTCTTCGGCCTTAATGGACAGCTACTAATATACATGCAGGCATAATTTCTAGTCTGTGATGTTTGGGGCATTCTTATATTGAACACTTTGATTGCCATGGTGCTTTGGGATGGACTTCTCTTTAAAATTAACATGGACTACATACTCTCTGGCAGTGTTCCACAAACCCCTTTTGATTTAGAACAGACCAAGGTTTGGGGAAAGATATATACATTTGAATGAAGATCAGGAAGAGACTGGTGAGCAGAAGAAATTATGTAACTATGGAGACACTAGTGTGGAGGGCTCATGTTGGAGCAGGTTACAGGGGTTTTGTTTGTGGAACTTATCTGCAGGATATTTTCCAGTTATGTTTTTTTTTTTTT
>SJYX01017736.1:495084-507719 GCA_006410675.1 Oreotragus oreotragus | reverse complement strand
ATTTTTGTAATTTTCCACTACTCTATCCAATACCATATCTAGGTTTTTGGCCAATATTAAAACTAGATATCCAGTACACTCTTCTTAATTACTTTCCATTCCATGAAAAATTTAAAGGTGAATTATTATATTTAATGTGTATTTTTTACATTTTTTTCTGATAGATCATTTTACATGAAAGAAATGTACCTTTAAATGGCATTTCCAAGATAGAAACAAAGACAGAACAATTAAATACAAAAACAAAAGCAAAACCTTTATTCTTTGCCTTGATTGTAATGTGGTTTACCGTTCTTTATGGTAATAGCATTTTCCTGCATGCATTTCACCAACACACTACAAGTCAATAGCTTTAGTATAAAGAATCTACATTTAATGTGGCTTGTGGAAGAAACACAAAATGTTTTGCTGTGACTGGTAATATAATTTCATTTATATGATTTTTGTGGAATAAAGCTTGGATCTCATATCATATCTGATAAAGTTCTAATGTCATATGGGTTGGTAAGAATACGATCTATCTGTGTAAACAAACACTGGAAAAGACTGATGATTTATTGAATAAAAAGACTAGGTGGAAACATCTGATTCAAGCAATGCCAAGAATATCAACTCATCGTTCCTTAAGCCTCTTTCGATGATAAGGCATCACTATGAAAGCAAATAAATGCTGGACTCAGTCTGAGATTCGTTTCACATTGAAATGTGTGCAAAGTTTACAGTACTAATAAAAAGCAGGAATCTACACTGCATTTTAGTCTTTGTTTCTTATTTCGTGAAGTGCTTTAATTTAAAAGTGCTAGGAACAGAAACTAACAATAGTGACTGTGACATCAACCTGAAGATACTTTTAATTTCTCATTTATGTACAAAAAGGCTGAAAAAGAAAATAAAATGAACTTTGTACAATATTTATATTTTCTTAGAAAACTCTAACCATATATTTTCAACAGAATTAAGCAGCTTGCAACCTGTTTGTACGTTGGGCTTTTTACCATAGAGTATTCGGTTAAGACTGGAAGGATAAAATGCAAGAAGCTCTTCATCGTTTGCTGCGACCTATTGCTTAATGACATGAAGAATGAGGTCTCGGTAGAACAACTTGCGTCACTTTACCACTGACATATGGCTTCCCATATTAGACTTCTGAACAGTGGAAGGGATACGATGCAGCAGCAGAGGCAAGATAAACATGCAGCAGTGACGGCGTCAAACTATAATGGAACCAATTACATCGTATTACCTGTTGAAAGCTTGCAAACTCGACTTCTGTGGTACATATTTGATGCAATAAATACTGTGCTTAAGTCATCATTTTTGTTTGCTCAAACATGCACCACTGGGTAAAATTACTATTTACAAAGCAGACTTTTTTTATTTTTTAAATTGACATGTTCTATGTCAACCTTACCAAGAGCAGAAGATGGCTAAACAATACTGTAGGAAAAAGCAGAATCAACTTTATAAAGTGGTGGTGGGGGATGCTTTTTGGTTAATTCAGGTTTTTAGAAAGGACTGATAGGATATTTTTATTTTACGCCAAAGGACACTTATCAAAAATGTTATAGTCATGCTGCCAGGACTCAGAATGACTATGTAATGGTGTGTGTATATGTGTGTGTGTGTGTCTCTCTCTGTGTATACATATATATGTATATACATGCACATATACATATATACATGTATATGTAATGAATTATGTAAAAATAAAACAACTTTTTAATGCTTGTGGATCCTATGGAACATTTACAGGCACAGTAAAATTTTTCTGGATGAAACATCTTAAAAACATGAACAGCTATTTAAGCACCTCAAAAATCTGAAAACATCCTGACACAAGAAGTAAACTCTTCCCTTTTGTGACGTGATATTTTTTTTTTACGTGAGAATGAGAAGTGCAGCATGCTTTCATTTAAAATATATCCAGTTATACAATAGAGAAACATAGAATTTCTTACCTTTACTCCCTCTCCCCAAACATAAACCCATTTACAAAAATAGTCACATATAATAGTAAACAACCTGTGAATTAAAAAAAAAGTGACCAATTCACAGCATACATTTTGTAAAAATATGGCAGGTGTGGCAGTTAGAACATAAACAGTGGTGACAATTACTGTTATCAAGTGTCGCATGTTGAATTTACATAAAAATTTAACTTCCCTCCCCCCTTTAAATTGGTTCCTAGAGTCTGAGTAGCCATTACTCTCTGCTCTTCAGCAGTGTCAGCTGGTTGTGAACACAGAAACCTCCTGTCGATGCTGTTTCTCTGGTCTGTTGAGTCCCAGTTTGCTGACCAGAGGCCCCTGTCTTGTTATAGGCACTGACCTTAAGTATACATTTGTAAAAACAGTCAGTTTGGCATAGACCTCCTGTCGGAGTCCTGTTGACACCAACACATCACCATCACGGGCTGTAAACAATTGATCACAAAATGGAATATTGTTTCCTTTTACTTTTTACTTTCCCTGATATCTTTCCCTTTGTCTTCCTTTTCTGATTTGTCTTTTTCAAATTTTTCTTTCTCGGGTTTGGTCACACTGTCATAGGAAGGTGGAGACGTGGTGGAAGGGGTCATGTCGGTTTTCTCTGGAGTTGAATTCTCATTTAGTTTATCAATGAGGATATCTTCTTTGATGGGTGTTCCCTCACTTTCTTTGCCTTTGTCTTTCTTATATATACATGAAACTTTTTTAACTTTCTGCTTCAAGAGGTAGCGTCTATAAGCCCTCTGGATAACAATAGCAGACACCTCCTCTTGTTTGCGTTTCAGAGTGGTTGTAATGGGCTCATATGAGACTTTGGAGGGGTTCGATGCCATGAATCTTTCTTCCATCTGGATTCGAAGGGCATCCATCTCTCCACTCTCACCCAAAACACGCTTTGTAAAGGCAAATAAGATGTCAAGGCAGTGGATCCTGTCCCCACTGACCATGGGCAGGTCCATGGCAATCAGCTGGACTTTGTTCGGTTTTGCTATGAGAAGAGGAGGATCCAGGGCCGCTGCAAAGTCAGAGAGCTTGGAGAACTCTATGAATTGGGTGGCATCAGGATCAAACTTCTCCCAAACCTCATAGAACATCTCAAAGTCGTCCTCACTCAGGGGCTCTGCGCTTTCTTCAGTAGCAACACTGAAGTTCTCCAGGATGACGGCAATGTACATGTTCACCACGACCAGAAATGATATGATGATGTAACTGACGAAAAAGAAAATCCCAACAGACGGGTTTCCACAGTCTCCCTTCACTGAGCTGCCGGGGTGATCTTTTTCAGGGTCACAATCTGGAGGTCCACTGTTGAGGATAGGTGCTAGCAGTCCATCCCAGCCAGCAGAGGTGGTAATCTGGAACAGGCAGATCATGCTGTTGCCGAAGGTCTCAAAGTTGAACATGTCATCAATTCCAACCTCCCTCTTAACATAGGCGAAGTTGGACATTCCAAAGATGGCATAGATGAACATGACCAGGAAGAGCAGGAGGCCGATGTTAAACAGCGCAGGAAGGGACATCATCAAAGCAAAGAGCAGCGTGCGGATCCCCTTGGCCCCTTTGATCAGACGCAGGATTCGGCCAATCCTGGCAAGACGGATCACTCGGAACAAGGTAGGGGACACAAAATATTTCTCTATCAGCTCAGCCAGAAACATACCTATGGAAAGCCAAGATACAACAAAAATAATGTTATATATAATGGCAGCAAACGAAGATGTACATTTCTAAGATAAGCACTAACTATTTTTACAAAATGTGGACAAGAGAATTAGGTGTACACATACACACATGCACATACTAGTTTTATAAAATGTGGACATGAGAATTTGGCACACACACACACACACACATATTTACATATACATAATCTGCAATATTCATTTAGCAAAGTGAAACTGGTAAGTTTAGTGCTATAACATTAACAGTTTTATACTAACTGAAGGTATTAATGGTCATTTTTCCTGGTTCAAGTAAAGCATATACCAAAAGACACAATGTATATGGTAGCCAAGTACAGAAATGGATTTATGTTTCTGAAATACTAGTTTTATACTAGTATTTGCATAAGGACTAATGGATAAAGCATGTGATTTTAGATTAGGGATACGAGGCTTATTCTTCTCAGATGGTTTGATCAATTTTATTTGGGAGGTGGCAGAAGATTCAACCCAGGCTTTCTAGACAGACTTACTTGGGACTGAATCCTGGCAATGATTTTATCCATTGCCAAGTGGTGATAATATCTATTAAATAGTTTTGTTGGTGGTGGTTAGGCTTAACATTTACTAAGTCCTTTCTTTGTGCTATACGTAAGTGCTAAGTGCATTTACTTTCATAATCTCATTTAATCCTCACAACACCACTTTACAAAAATATTTCTTGGGAAACCAGGGATCGGAGAGGTGAGATCCCTCTTGCCATAGGTCACAGAACTGGTAAAGAGTGAAAACATGGATGCACCAGGTCGAGTCTGTATAACCCAGGAGTCTCCTCCCTTAATCACTACATTACTTCCCTATAGCACCATCACTGGGCTCAAATGGAGCGACACCTTATTTCAAAGTTCTATTTAACCAGCAAAAGTATATGAACAGTGGAATACTGCTAGTTTATGTGTATGTTCTCTTTCCTCAAACAGGCAGAACTTTACTTCTAGCACCTGATTTAACATTCTACACACAAGCAATATGTATTGATGAAATGAATCTGCTTTGATTTTTTTGAACAAAATGTCTACTTTTGAAAAAGAATATTACACACTTAGAAAATTATCTGAACCCAAAGATGACATGAGGCTCGTTTGAGTGCAAATATACATAAGCACACAATATGCTATTCCAATTATCAAGGACAATTATTTGACTACTTCTACTGATTAATATGTGTACATGTGTGTGAATTGTTTATTCAAAGCAATACTTGTCTATACCACAGGAGTATGACTGTTTATTATGCCAAAGTGGCAGTTATTTTCTGGCATGGGACAAGATGATACATAAAAGCTGCATGTATAATATAAATATAAATAATATAAATTCTCTCTCTCTTTTTTTTTTTTACATATAGTTTCATGCACAGCACACAGTTAGATAAAGGACAAGCTGAGAATGGACTCTTCATTAGACTTTATTTGAAATTTTGGGATGAATGAGAAAGCATTAGTGAAACATACTTTAAAGATTTAAAACACAAATTTTTACTCCTAAAAATTTCACTTGAGTGAAAGCACCTCTTCTTACCTACAATGGAGAGAATAACCACCACAAAATCAAAAATATTCCATCCAATGGTGAAATAGTAATAACGAAGAGAGATCAGTTTCAGCACACATTCTCCAGTGAACAGAACGATAAACACCAGATTAATCCAGTACAGAATGTTGGTCATTTCTTGACTCTGATCATCAGTCTCCACCATCATGGTGACCATGTTGAGGCAGATAAGGATCATGATGCTGATATCAAAGACTTGTTTGGTTACAAAATCAAAGACCATCCCTTGGAATTTGTTCTGCAAAAAAAAGAGTATGTGAAATTCCCTTAGAGACTAAAAAACAAATCAAGTCCAAGTTATCTGATTTTAACATAGCAATATGAAAATATAGCTTTTATTATAAAACACTCCATGTTTGTTTTACACTTGGAAGAAAATTTTGTATACTAGAATATCCAGCTCTTTCCAAATGTATTTGTTTTATTTATACTGTTTATGCTAGCAGATTTTGTAAACTGATTTTATGTTAAGAACCACCTTTTGGTTTCTCAGTGCCTGAAACATAACCATGTGTACAGTAGACAGTAAATATTGATCACTATAATGAATCTTTGTTATCTTCTATGTTTGGGGTGAGCATCAAAATTAACTTTGAAGAACTAATGAATAAATACTTTTCTAGCTTTTTTGGGTCATTTCCCCCTTTTATATTCCCCCCCCATTATGTGCAGCAAAGCCACAGCATTTAAAATTCTACCTTAAGGTTCAGCTGAGAAGATGCTTTTAAAATTATAGTTCAAGTAAAAGGACATTGGTGTCCAGTTGGTAAAATCCAGTTAAATTCTATATTTTATTTAATAGTATCATACCAGGGTAAATGTCTTAGTTTTGCTGACCCATCTATGGTTATGTAAGATGTTAAGACAAAGGAAAGCAGAGTAAAGTTTATATGAGGTAACTGCTACAAGAATAAAATCATCTTTTAAAAAATTATAGCTTGAAATTTAGATGTTCAAACTTTGCCCTATTCAATCTGGACCTAACTTCCAAGCACTAACTAGCCTTATGTCTTGTTTATGAAGTTAAGTCCTCATCTTTAAAGCAATTATGTTCACTGGGCCCTGTGTTTTTTCTTCACCTCTGTGTGCTCAGTATTCATCATCCTAGAGCTTGGAACTTGGCTCACCTCTGCGAGGTCGTCCTCTACCTTCTCAACTAGAACTACAGACCTTCTGCTGCACCTGTGCTCATAGCCTGCATTCCAGATGGATGCCGTTATTGCTCTGCATTCTCCGTGCCCATGTTCCGCCCCTGCCCGACTAGTACTGGTTTGTTATATTTTGCAAAAACAACATTTTATTTTTGCATAAATAAACATGAATAAAATATGTATTTTCTCTGAATACATGGACTGGGCTTACATTGTTTCAGCTGGATCTGTTCTTCGAGGGCCTCCTTCAACTTAAATGCATCTAATTCCAGTTCTAAGCCCCTTGTTCTCAGCTCTTGTGTACTGAAGTCTACCTTTACCAAGTCTGGTTATGTTCCCCTTATTGCTACCCTTCTGATACTTGCTACCACTGTGGTACCACACTGTTTTATCTTCTTTATTCCTCTCCTCTGTCATAATGCTTCTGTCAAGGGGCATTATTAGACTCCCCTTCTCAGTCTGGTGCATCCTAACTGAGTTTTAAGTTTTAAGCACTATGTGATCTCAGACAGTTTTGTGCTTACATTTTTCATAAAATTTATGACACTTTATTGCAAATGGTTTCCTTTAATTAAAAAATCAATTTTCTTCCACAGATACAGCACCTAGAGTGAAGCAGATTCAAAATGGCTGAAAAGCAGCAACTTGCTATTTATGTTCATATCAGCATTTTCAGTAAAAATCTCTTTAGATTCTTGGCCCATTTAGTTTTCCAGTGGGTTAGATCAACACACAACTCCACTACATGGTCATTGTCTCATATTTGAATTTCAGAATGTGCTGGGTTATGTTCTCTCACTTTGTGTTGGCTCTTCCTAATGATTAGCAACCCTTTGTCTCTCACTTGCTCCCAGGATAATTTCAAACTTCTCAGAAACTTCCTATTCTCTTGCCCTCTATTCTTCTTTTTTGAGAACACCAAAGTCAATTGTTATAAAGAAACTCCTCTACCTTTTTGTCATTTTATATTATATTGATTTCCACACCTATCTTTTTATATACTACTCCAAAATCATTGGAGGACTCAGTCCCTTTTCCTCTGTAACCTAATCTACACTGTTTTTGAGCCACATCCTGTGCAGTTTTGCTCTATATTTATTCCTTTTCTCTTCAACCTCTTCCTCTCTAGAATTGCTGCATTGCTCTGAAACTTATCTCTCAATCTTTAGAAACTTTACTACTTTAGAAATCTTATTACTACTTCTAACATTCATTCTCTTTCAGAATCCCCTTTTGACTTTCAAATTCTGTAAACTAGCATCTCCACTTGTTTTTTCCATTCATGTCCCTAATTCTTATTCTGTGTGACACCACTCTTCAGCATGTAAGGCAGAAACCCATGAGTCATCTTTGTTGCTTCCTTCTTCACTTCTCATATTCAATTAATAAACCTTTTAATTTCATTCTTATGATAGCTCACAAATCATTTTATTCATCTCCACACCACTCTGGTTCAAGCTATCAGCCCTGAAATAGTTCCACAATGAGTCTATACTGCGCACACTGCCTCTGTCAATGCTGGTTCAGTGACAGTCACAACACCCAAACTGACCAGGTTCTGCTCAATGGCTTTGCTTTGCTCTAAGGACAAAGACTTGTCTTAATGTGGCCTAAGAAGCCCAGAAAAGTCTGGACCATCCTAACCTGTTCATTCTCACCATGTCCCAAATGAACCCCCACCCTCTGCACTCCAGCCTCACTGGCCTTCCTACCTCAGGACCTTCACATATACATCCCTCTTATCTTCTTACATGGCCTATAGACACTTCCTCATTCTCCTTCAGGCCTAGGCTCATGCTCAGTAAAGCCTTCTCTGATTAATCAGCCCCTTCTTTCTTCTCAGCTCTCATAGCTAAATGGATTCTTTCCTTCTAGGATATTTCTATTTGTTGATGTGACTATTTGATTACCAAATTGACTCCCTGTTTAGTACTTAATTCCAAATGCTTAGCATCATATATTGTAAATGAATGACTGAATTAATTTGCCACATTGTTGCCAATAATATTTTAGCTAAATTATTTCCTGTGCATCCCTACCCCTACTAAAGTAAATCTACATGTTATCTGATGTAATTAAACAGCCATTAATATTTTTTCTCATTATCTACATATATGTGCTGCCTTACTAATAAATCTCACTCTTTCACTGATTCACCTCTTCTATAATGGTGAAGTGCACAAGGCTTCATGCTCAGCACTTTTTTTTTTTTTTGTATAATTATCTTTCAGAAATGAACCTATGCTTTAGAGCTCAACTGAATATGTATGACAATGACAACTCTAAAATCCTTATCCCATATTCATAAGACCTAATCTTTCCAAATGCCTTTATAGGACTTTCAGTTACATTAACAGAATCAATAATTTCACAAAACATTAACTGCTTTACATTCTTTATTATCTATATATCCTCCCTCTTTTCCTATATTTATAGGTTCCTCATCCTACTGAGCCTTCTTGTGGGCTCATTGATTTCCAGTCCTATTGGCATGACCCTAAATTGTGGACTCATCTTGTATATAAGGGTTCATCTTCTTGTCTAAGGCCCAGCATTACTTTGTCTCTAACATTTTCCCGTCAGTTCAGTTCAGTTCAGTTCAGTCACTCAGTCGTGTCCGACTGCGACCCCATGAATTGCAGCACACCAGGCCTCCCTGTCCATCATCAACTCCTGGAGTTCACCCAAACTCATGTCCATCGAGTCAGTGATGCCATCCAGCCATCTCATCCTCTGTCATCCGCTTCTCCTCCTGGCCCCCAATAAGAGTCTCTAAAAATCTATTTTTCTTCACATTACCATGCTGTTCACTTAACTATATCATATTTTTACTTGGCTAAATTAAGATGGATTTATTCGGATTCATAGTGGGCTTGACTCATTTAACCCAGAAAATCTTGTGTTTCCTACTTACTATTTCAAAAATATATCACTGTTCTCCACTGCAATATTTATTTCCATGACTTTGGAGTGTTTGTTTTTTCATATAAGTCATTACTCTGCTTTTCTCCTTTATCCGTTCATGTTGTATTACTTCTCAAAAAGTAGGCTCAAATTATACATTCCTTATGTTTTGTCCAATATTACAGTCTACTTTCTTTGGGCTTTTGGCTATCTTACAAACAGAATAGGGGCATGGCCAGTTTTAGGTTAGCTAGTTTTACATCATCACTAATGGAGTCATAGAGTCATGATTCCTGGGGAGCACTTGATTACCTTGTACCATGTATACCTTCAGAGAGGGGTTCTGAAACATGAAAGAACTCAGGGACTCTTCTGACAACAATTCCTTGCAGCAACCAAACAGACCAGTAGCTACTGGCAAACATACAATTGCAATCACCACAAAAAGCCATAGAGAATAATGTCATCTGATTTAGGGCAAGATGCTTGGAGGATATAGGAAATTTTTCTTAAAAACAAGGAACAAACAAGACCGATGACTTGTTTCATTAATGATTCCATTCCAGCTGCAGAGCTGGACAGAATATGGGGCATATCCAAGATGTATCAAATTATCCCAATTGGTCCTCACTGCACTCTGAGAACATTCAATATTTCTACATTATGTATATTTGAATATGTTTTCTTGTCTACATTATTAGAAGCTCCTCAGTGACATTAATCCTATGCAATAATATTGGTATATAAGCCTGAACATTTTTACCTATATATATTTTATGTCTGTGTATAAAATATATTACATAATTTCTACATATTATGTATCTAAAAAATACCAAATACTTAGACTATTGAGGCTATCTGGTCACATTGCTAAGGCAGAAACTGTTTTGCAAATACATGAAAATTAGTATCTAGCAATTTGGGCTATAAAATTGATAGATAACATAGCTTTTATTAATGATGAAAGTATGCTATTCTTACAGCAGGTCGAGGTATGGGTTTTTGTGGTTTCTTTGAACCCAATTTTTTCATTGCATTGTAGTATTTCTTCTGTTCTTCTGTCATAAAAATGTCTTGACCTCCAAAGTAAAGAAATGAAAGGAAAACTTGTAAAAATCATGTTCTTTGCTAGCTATAAAATCCATATTAGTAATTGTGTCAAAAATGTCTCCACGTTCTATTCTAAAGTTACTAACATGTATTTTAGATATGCATATATTCAATGTGTAAAATAGTCAGATTTCTGTACTGGAAATATCAGTACTTTCAGATAGCTGATAGTAATTCAGCTATCTGAATTACCAATCACTTAAAAACTCATAGATGATTAAGTCAAAATAATTTCTGAATTTTATATTCTTTCTTTTTGATGGCTGCACTTGGAGCCAAAAGGAAACAGTGTGATATGTTTAGTTAGCACTTTAGAGCAAAGATGAAGTTTTAGTATACTTATCTTTTTTTTCTGCTGGTTGAAGTTATCTATGATGACACCAATGAAAAGGTTTAGAGTAAAGAATGAACCAAAAATAATAAAGATGACAAAATACAGATACATGTACAGATTGTCTTCATACTTGGGTTGTAATTCTACCTACAAAATATAAAAAATGATAACATTAGACCTAAAACTTGTTTCATAGAAAAGACATCAGTGAATTTTCAATTCTCAAAGCATATCTCTATCACTGGAAATTTTTTAAAAGTTAAACAGATTTTAGGAAAGATCAAGTTTAACACACTTATTGAAGAGTCTCCAAACTCTTTCATTGACTTGAGAAAATGAAACAACTCATAGAAAAGTCTGAATAATTAAAATTCATTTCACTCAATAAATGCCTAGGATATGAATGCCCTTTTAAGATCCCAATGGGGCATGCTGGGTGAGGACTTCCTCTTCCTATAGAAGGGATGCTACAGTTATACTAGTTTATGTTAAAAACTTCCAAATTTTACTCTCTCTGACTCAGTTTCTTCATCCGTAAAATGGAAAAAAACAGAACCAACTCTAATATGGTAGTTCAGAAGGCTAAATATATTACTATATGAGAAGTGTTAGACTAGAACCTGACCAATAGTAATAGGTAAGAGTAAGGGTTTGATTTCTGTTATATATTTCTCTTGCTAGACTAGAATTATTACCATATGTGTTGACATAAGTACATCAGTAGGATCTTTCCATTCTGAAAATGAGTCTATTGATTCACTGTACTTAGCAGGTCTTGAGGACTGTTTCTGTAACAATGATGTGCTCTCTTATCCAACACAGTTCTGTTTTTTTTTTTTTTTAAAGTATGAATAATGTTGATAATGCTCAACTCTTTTAAAGAAATGAAAGTGAAAGTGTTAGTCACTTAGTTGCGTCTGACTCTTTGCGATCCCATGGACTGTAGCCTGCCAGGCTCCTCTGTCCATGGAATTCTCCAGGCAAAAACTCATTCTATAAGGCCACAATCACCCTAATACCAAAACCTGACAAAGATGCCACAAAAAAAGAAAACTACAGGCCGATATCACTGATGAACATAGATGCAAAAATCCTTAATAAAATTCTAGCAATCAGAATCCAACAACACATTAAAAAGATCATACACCATGACCAAGTGGGCTTTATCCCAAGGATGCAAGGATTCTTCAATATCGGCAAATCAATTAATGTAATTCACCACATTAACAAATTGAAAAATAAAAGCAGTATGATTATCTCAATAGATGCAGAGAAAGCCTTTGACAAAATTCAACATTCATTTATGATAAAAACTCTCCAGAAAGCAGGAATAGAAGGAACATACCTCAACATAATAAAAGCTATATATGACAAACCCACAGCAAACATTATCCTCAATGGTGAAAAACTGAAAGCATTTCCCCTAAAGCCAGGAACAAGACAAGGGTGCCCACTTTCACCACTACTATTCAACATAGTTCTGGAAGTTTTGGCCACAGCAATCAGAGCAGAAAAGGAAATAAAAGGAATCCAGGTTGGAAAAAAGAAGTAACACTCTCACTGTTTGCAGATGACATGATCCTCTACAGAGAAAACCCTAAAGACTCCACCAGAAAATTACTAGAGTTAATCAATGAATATATAAAGTTTCAGGATATACAATCAACACACAGAAATCCCTTGCATTCCTATACACTAATAATGAGAAAATAGAGAAATTAAGGAAACAGTTCCATTCATCATTGCAATGAAAAGAATAAAATACTTAGGAATATATCTACCTAAAGAAACTAAAGACCTATATATAGAAAACTATAAAACACTGATGAAAGAAATCAAAGAGGACACTAATAGATGGAGAAATATACCATGT
>SJYX01017736.1:462738-492073 GCA_006410675.1 Oreotragus oreotragus | reverse complement strand
GATGGCTAACAAACACATGAAAAGATGCTCAACGTCACTCATTATCAGAGAAATGCAAATCAAGACCACAATGAGATACCACTTCACACCAGTCAGAACGGCTGCGATCCAAAAGTCTGCAAGCAATAAATGCTGGAGAGGGTGTGGAGAAAAGGGAACCCTTTTACACTGTTGGTGGGAATGCAAACTAGTACAGCCACTATGGAGAACAGTGTGGAGATTCCTTAAGAAATTGCAAATAGAACTGCCTTATGACCCAGCAATCCCACTGCTGGGCATACACACCGAGGAAACCAGAATAGAAAGAGACACATGTACCCCAATGTTCATTGCAGCACTGTTTATAATAGCCAGGACATGGAAACAACCTAGATGTCCATCAGCGGATGAATGGATAAGAAAGCTGTGGTATATATACATAATGGAGTATTAATCAGCCATTAAAAAGAATACATTTGAATCAGTTCTAATGAGGTGTATGAAACTGGAGCCAATTATACAGAGTGAAGTAAGCCAGAAAGAAAAACACCAATACAGTATACTAACACATATAACTGGAATTTAGAAAGATGGTAATGATAACCCTGTATGCAAGACTACAAAAGAGACACAGATGTATAGAATAATCTTTTGGACTCTGTGGGAGAGGGAGAGGGTGGGATGATTTGGGAGAATGGCATTGAAACATGTATAATATCATATAAGAAATGAATTGTCAGCCTAGGTTCGATGCAGGACACAGGATGCTTGGGGCTGGTGCACTGGGATGACCCAGAGAGATGTTATGGGAGGGAGGTCCAGGACTGGGAACACGTGTATACCTGTGGCAGATTCATGTTGATGTATGGCAAAACCAATACAATATTGTAAAGTAAAATTAAAAAAAAAAAAATACTGGAGTGGGTGGCTATTCTTTTCTCCAGGAGATCTTCCCGACTCTGCGTTCTAACCCAGGTCTTCTGTACTACAGGTGGATTCTTTACCATCTGAGTCACTAGGGAGGCCTTTTTAAGGAATGTTTACCCATTTCCCATTCCCCAACCCCACCCCCAGCATACCAGAGTTCTTGCAGTTCTTGGCAGTACTTGATATTGTCAGACTTTTAAATATTGCCAATCAGGAAAGTACGTAGGTAATATTTAATTTTGGTTTAAATTTGCACTTCTCTCTTGACTAAACTAGAGTAAGGGTGAATAACTTTCCATACTTTTAGAAGCCAATTGAATTTCATCTTATGTAAGGTGTTTGAATCCTGAGGGATTATATACTAGTATGACCTCTGAAGAAGTGATGCTTTCAAACTGTGGTGCTAGAGAAGACTCTTGAGAGTCCCTTGGACTGGAAGGAGATAAAACCAGTCAATCCTAAAGGAAATCAACATTGGAAGGACTGATGCTGAAGCTGAAGCTCCAATAGCTGTCTCTTATACACATCTTGTGTAAAATAGTCAGATTTCTGTACTGGAAATATCAGTACTTTCAGATAGCTGATAGTAATTCAGCTATCTGAATTACCAATCACTTAAAAACTCATAGATGATTAAGTCAAAATAATTTCTGAATTTTATATTCTTTCTTTTTGATGGCTGCACTTGGAGCCAAAAGGAAACAGTGTGATATNGCTGGGAAACATTGAAGGCAGGAAAAAAAGGGGGCAATAGAGGATGAAATGGTTGGATGGCATCACAGACTCAATGGACATGAGTTTGAGCAAACTCTGGGAGATAGTGAAGGACAGGGAAGCCTGGTGTGCTGCAGTCCATAAGGATGCAAAGAGTAAGACACGACTGAGCATCTGAACAACAAAATACAATGGTGTATGCTAAGTTATTAAGGAAGAAACTGAAAATAATTTGCATATCATGTAGGTTATTGATCAGAAAGGTGGAGAGAACTTTGAATTAATCAAATAGGTAGCAAACTACTGTAGACAATGAGATAATGTAAGAAAGCCTTTAACACAGTAAGTGGTAATAAATTATAAATTATTAATATTATTCAAAAGAGCCTATAAATGGGACTCCTGATAATAAAAGAGATAAAATGCAGGGTGTCAAGCTCTTATAGTTTCTTTTTTTTCATAAGGTGAAAAAAGTTCAGGAACTCTCTCTAATTTACCACCTGTTTTTGGTGTCAGGGGTATAACATCTTGAGCTTAATTACTATGCTCTGACAATATATGAGAAACCAATCTCTTTTTTAAAACATGATTTCCTTCCTCATTGTTAAATAATGAGAAATTATATGGAGATTACCACAAAAAATTTCAAAAGTGCTGATGTGTGTAAGATACATTATGAAAGCCCTTTCTATCATAAAATTTAACTTTCCAAAAAGAAATATGATTTTATTTGTTTATTTCTTTTATCATTATTCAGACTTTCCTATCACAAAAAAATATCAAAAGCTGGAGGAAATCTGAGGCGGATGAAGAAAGCGCCTGTAAGGGCTTTTAATTCATGGCTAGAACTATTATAACCAAAAATAAAATGTCTCTGTTTACAAATAGAACAAATAGGATCTACAAATTTTTAAGTTCCAGTTGCTATTCTAGACATTAGGAAAGATATGTTAGAACATTCACAGTGAACAGAGAAACACATTCAAATCAAATTTTGGGAGAAGTAATGTAAGGTTGAATATTTTATTTTTCTAATGTAGATATTCTGTATAAATTGATCCATGGTATTATTTTATTGACAATATCAGTAAATTACAACACTGTAGAAATAGTCACTAGATCTAATTAAACAGTTTTCCCTCTAAATAGACTTACATTTCGTGAATCAACTGCTGCATACATGATATCCATCCATCCCTTAAATGTGGCCTGAAAAAAAAGTCACACCATTGAATTTTTTCCACTTGTACATTATAATTCTAGAAGAGACTAAATATCAGATTTATTAATATTTATTCAAAAACAGGTATATAAAATAGTTTGAAATTAATATTTAAACTCTTTTGGCAAATTTTTAAAACATACGCAGTGAAAACTCTTCCTTCATGTTCTTTTATAACATCTTTCTATGTGACTTTAATATCTATATTTAAATCATGAAAGATTATAACAACGTGCTATCATAAAAGCAATGATCAACAACCTTTGACTCTTATGTATATATACAAGAATGTAACATGAAATAATTTCACATATATAGTATTACCTTCAGACAAACTGAAAAATATGTTGCATTATTTGATCTTAAGGTTGTCTTTTCTGCTTATCTTTTCTAAATGATATTATCACCAACCACCAATCATGATGGTTTGTTCTTGAAATTGCCAAATATACTATTTTGAGGCAATCATTCTGTAAGAAGAAACTTTATAATCTGAAAACTATTATACCTAACTGCAATTTACTTTTTAAAATTTTTGGTTGAAGAGACATAATAATTTTGAAGACAAGTCATGCACATTTGTTTTTCAGTTTCTTAATGCCACAGGACCCTGCAGTATTCATCTAGTGTTGGGTGTCGTGTTAGCGGATCAACTCAGGGAGTGCGTGAACATGGCTTAGAGTGGTCAGTTGAGAAGCTACATGGAGTTTTATGAAATTATAACAGGCATAATAAACTTGATAGGAAGGTTTTCATTAGCACTCTCCCTATCTTAAAGCATTCAAGCAACAGGCAGTAAGATGGAAATCAAGGTAGGAGTCCATGTGAGGGGAATATTTGGTTATGGTGTTTGTGAAAGTTGGGTGAGTGGAGACTTGCCAAGGGTTTAGATACTGTCTGGTATCTGAGAAGGACAAAAACCTACCACCCCTCCCCCTACCTTTCCAAGCCCATCCTCGGGCCAATGCCTCTACTTTGCTCAGACTGAGGAAGACAGTGGGAAACTACATAGAAATTTCAGTAACAAAGACTTGTTTTGGAAACCTAAGACTGGGAGACTTTAAACTTTATACAGCCATCCAGTCTCCCACATGGTGCAGAAAGACAGTTTATCCATGATTAAGGAAGTATCTAGGCAGATGGGCTTAAGGAAATATGTATTGCAAACAGTGAGTAAGAATTTTATACTCATTTTAGTAACACATCACAGTAAATAATAAAGTGGTTACTTACTACTTGAAGCAGAGAAAGATACCCAAGTCCCACATTATCAAAGTTGACTTTCACATTCTTCCACCGGGCAGTTTGGTTGCTATCTATGAGGGCCTTACATTCGCTGTAGTTGTTGACCACGCTGACATCAAACATTTCTCCAGTGGTGTAGTTAATACAGTGATAAAACTTGCCAGCAAAAAGATTCACTCCCATGATACTGAATATCAACCAAAAGATCAGGCAAACCAGAAGTACATTCATTATGGATGGAATGGCTCCTAAAAGCGCATTGACAACAACCTGGCCCAGCAGTGAGATGGGAGGAGAAGTGAAAAGAGAGTCAGATCTATAGAAGAACTAGAAATGTAGGTCATTATACAGGAAAACTCAACAGAGAAAATACAAAAATCATTCTAGCACGGAAAGCTTGATTCTCTTTTTAAAAAATTAAAATAGCTACTGGAAAACAGGTTTTTAAATTGGTAAACTGAAAAGAATTTAATAGTTAGCCATTCCTTTCTATGATACCATGCACACACATTTACAGAAGCACATATATCTCCACATATCATCCATTTCTGGTTGCGTTTGCAACATTCAAAGAAAATCCTAAGTAACTATTTTAAAATATCACAAAACAACACCTAAAAGTTCTTTTCTGAATAGCCAAACCTACCTGGACAGGGCATTATCGTTTCCTCAGTGCTGAGGGTATGTAGTCTCAGCTTTTATGCCTCAGGGGATGACAAATGGCGTACAAATGCCTCCCGGTTCCTTTGTACCACCTTTCTAAATGAGTGTTAGATTTCCACAGCTGACCTACTTTTTAGCTAGCTCAGCCTTTGTTTGAGAGCAAAAAGGCCAGGGTTGGACTTTAAAGGGCTCAGAAGACATCATATGGAGCAGGGAAGAAAAATGATGAGGAATGATTTGTTGGTTTCAAATTACAGTGAGTGGGATTTCCTTCACATTTATAAACTGGAATGAACATAACTAATGTTGACTCACATCAGAAGTCTACACAACATGCTAGAAATTTCCCACCGAGTAAAAAAGTCTAGGTAGAAGCAGTCTCATTGTTCTAATTAGAAGCCATCATTCAGGCATTATGTTGTGGGAGTACCTCCAACAGTGTCATTTATGGATGTCTGACAAATATTACTGATTGATTGGTTACGTGAATATGAATGTAGAAGACAAATTTAACCTGGATGTGTCCCGTCTAAGGTTCAAAACAGCAGTTTATACTGAAAGTGTTAGTCGTGTCCGACTCTTTGTGACCCCATGGACTGTGACCCACCAGGCTCCTCTGTCCATGGAATTCTCCAGGCAAGAATATTGGAGTGGGTAGCCATTCCCTTCTCCAAGGGATCTTCCTGACCCAGGGATCGAACTTGGGTCTCCTGTATTGCAGGCAGATTCTTTACCACCTCAGCCATCAGAGAAACCCTGTTTTCAATGATAATTCCAATACTAAAGCATTTGGTCTTACCCTCATTCCTTCAAATCGGGATAAGGCTCTCAGCGGCCTCAGAGCTCTTAGTGTTCTGAGGGATTTGATGGCACCAAGTTCTGAGTATCCCAAAGCATTTGCAGTTAAGCTAACCAATGAGACCTATACAGAAAAAAGCAACACAATTTTCTTATTTATAGGCAAAAAAGCTTACACAACTCAGCCTTGCTGTTTGCAATAAACCAGTTCCAAAACTTTAGTGAGTATAAAATCACTTGTTGCAAACTCAATGGCTGGCCAAGGTTCAGATGAGACCTGAGAATTTGCATTTCTTTAAGTTCCCACTTAAGCTTAATGATACTGGCCAGTGAACCACACTTTGAGAACCACTGCTATAAACTTAATGAAAAAGCAGCAGCAATATATGCTCTTTTTATCAAGATTCTTGACAAGAAAATTTAAAAGAATTAAATGTAAAGAAAGAAAAAGAATGTCACCAAAATGAAATTTTCATCTATAGATTTATAAAATTTTATCATTTCTCATATCATTTCGCAGGCCTGAAAGAGAAAAGAAAACCTAGTACAAGTATGCAAGCAAAGTATGCAAGGTATAGTTGACTCTGAATATAAACACACTCAGAAAGACCTAGATTTCTAAACAGTGGTTTAGTCTTGTAAATGACAGTGTGAAGGGCTAAGATTATTAATTAGGGAAAACTGCAATCATTAAGTTTAAAAAGTTGAGATTTTAGTATAACTAATTAGAACTTGTCAGAACAATGTTTTCTTTAGTTATTTATACTGATGGCTAAGGTAATGTTGATATAAGTTGTAACATCACAGCGAAAAAGGAAAAGAATAACTGCCACAGAGGGCACAGAAATGTCTGATTTCCTTTGAAAATACATAGAAAACCCATTAAAACGATATAAGCTAAAGAAAAGATATTTTCTCCTAAAGTGCACCTGAATTTCAAAAGCAGGAAAATGAAAACAGATGTGTAATATAGCTTTTAAGAATATGGTGTTAGTGGTATTACATTTTTTTAAGAGAAGTAAATGAGGCACATATAAATATTTTACAACACAACTTGATTTATTCAAACTAATTTTCCACATGTAATATGAAATAGAAAAACCATTAAGTTTGGAAAAAAATTAATCTATAAAATTTTCTTAAGGAGTTTCTATATTTTTCCTAAAATCTAAATTTTTAGGCTTTGCAAATCTCTTCAAAGACAAATGAAAGATAAAGTTACTGAATTATCATTTATTGTGAAGGTTTACTAGGTATAAAACATGAGGACTTATAGTACTTTATCGTCTCTGAAGACAGAATGAAAAAGAGATAGGTATAAATTAAAGAATGAAAAATAAAAGTTAGACATAAGAAAAAAATTCTGAACGGGGCAGTATTTATTAGCTAAAGAAGTAGTAAACATTCAATTTTATGTGTCTTGTGTTGCTGAATATGAAAAGGAGATACATGTAGATCTTCTCTTTCTGGTCTTCTCTTTTTGGCCTCTAAATAGTAATTTTCTTCCATACCATCACTGACATCTGCAGGAAATTTCTTGGGTGAGCTTTTCTTATCACTTTCCATAGATACTCTTCAACAGGAGTGTATCTTTGAGAACTCTTCAATAGCGTCTTTACTAAATCACTAAATCATAGATCTATTAATAAATATCTTTGAATGGCATCTCAGGTCCTTCAACCTCTTCTCCAACTTACATTTCTTATCCGTCAATTACAGAGTATCAACCAATTACTTTCCCTCATCCGGTGGCACAGAGCTTATCCTATAGGACTACTGGATGGTTGAGCAAGCCCTGCTTGGCATGTAGCAGTGTCTTCAAGACTTTGATGCCCTTGCTTCATCTGCACCTGCTGACATCCTTCAAATGCCAGTTCACACTGCACTGCCCTCATGAAACCTGTGCTTCTTCCTCAGCGAAGCAGATAAAATTCTAATAGAGATGTCATCTTCTCATTGTATACATATCTATCCTCACTAGTTGCCTGTAAGCTCCCATAGGCCCAGAAAATGGCATACATATTTGTCTCTTCCATAGAAAATAGATGATTAATAAGTATGTTTGACATAAATCAAGGCATTAATTAGCTTAATGTATTATCATAATAATTTTCTTAAATCCAAGAAGGTAAACATCAGAATACACTAGGTAACATGAACAGCAGCTCACACATTTCTCTTAAGATTTTCTTTATATTTAGGTAGTGTTGACTTAATGCCTTTATTTTTACATGGATATAGTAAACATAACATATTTTTATTAAAAATTTACAGTGTATCATAATCACAGGCAGAAAATAATCATATCATCTATAGTCTCATTATACGAATAAAAGAACGGTATTGTCATGGTATGTTTTTCTTTTGCTCGTAGTGCTCAAACACATGTGATTTCAAGTATTATTGTCATTTTATTGCCAGTAAACTTTTGATATAATTCTGCATGTACCTTTATATGTTAATATAAATAATAGGCTTGCTTTATGAAGATTCAGAAAAAAGAAAAGATATTTTAGTCTCTTAAATTCAAAGAAATCTCTTTATTTCTTATAAATTTTCTGTTTGGTGACCAGAAAGCTCCTACTAAATTAAGTTGAATTTTTTTCACCTACAACTATAAAAACTAACTTTCTCCATGAAAGAGTCAATTTTTCTCTTTTTCTAGTATATGTAAATTTTATATATCATACTATTTCTTTAATTGCCAAGGAGTTATTATAATCAACAGAATATTATCTTAAAGTTCAGTACTTAAAACACACATTTTTCTTTCCTAAAAGTTTCAGTGTCTTTCCTCTTAATTAATCTGAGTATCATTCTATCCCCTTCCTCCAGGTTTCCTGGCCCTTGTTCCCTCTGGCTCTCCTAGTTTTTTCCTAGGCAAAAGGCCTTAAATTTCTAGACAAAAGTAACTATTAATTTAGAGACATTTAAGAAGTATATCTTCAAAATTAAATAAAATTGATTTTTAAAATTTTGTCTGGGTAAGATCTTCTTCAAAAATTTCCCTCAGAAGTAAGGGAATAAACTCATATTCATATTTTTTAAAGCCTCTTACTTTCTGGCACTGCATTTATTAATATATTATTTTCAACACCAATATGGTTTCATAAAACTCTTAAGTAATTGGGCCATAGCTAATCTGTTTCTACAATCATACAAATCAAGAAGTGTCTCTTGCTACTTGGACTTTCATATTCCTTTGTAATTACTAATCCACCTGTGGGACACACTTTGCAACAGGTTCTGGAGATGACATAAATGCTAACATCAAAGATGCCTGTGAAGAATTTAAATACAGTTATATGTGAGAGTGATAAAGCAAAACTTCTACATTTACATATTGCTTTGCGTACCTTGGGATTTTAAATATTAATTTAACTATTTTGTCTGTGAAACTCTGGCAAAAAATGTTTTGGGGTATTTTCTTATTGGGAAGATGGGACCCATCATTTATATTTGGGGTCTTGCAGTCGTACTGAGTACCTACTATGTGCCAGACACCAAGCGAGGACTAGAAGTTACCATTCACATGCCAGTGAAATGAAACAATCACATGCAGAATACTCACATCGACGATCAGGAAATCTAGCCAGCACCAGGCATTGGTAAAATACACTTGAAAGCCATATGCAACCCACTTGAGAAGCATTTCCAGGATAAATATATAAGTGAAAACTTTGTCAGCATATTCTAACATGGTCTTAATGGTTTTTCGCTGTTCAATATATATATCTTCAAAGGCCTGTAAATGAAAAAACTCCACTGAATTTCATTGTCATAAACTGTCTCTAACTGGTATTTTATTAGAAAATATCATGCTTGCACGCATCTTTTCAGGTGCCTAAAGCTGGAAGACTTCATGCTTCCCAGACCTGCATTTTGCTCTATAGCTATCTATATGCAAGTGACTCTTAATTGGGCATTTCAGTCAACAAATTGATTCAAATAATCTTTAAATTTTGGCATCAGAATATCCCATCAGAGCTTAAAATTTTTGAAACACTGCCAGCTGCTTCTGTCTCCAATAGGAGGCATAAAACCATCTGCAAGCACATATGCTTTGCTCAGTGCAGAGCTGCTTGACTGCAAACCTAAAGCTGTAACCCTAAACCCAGTTAGTGATGAAAATGTAAGGCAAGGAGTCCCCTTAGCTTAGGCAAGGGGCAAGGACTAGTCTTTTGCTTTCTCTATCTCTCTAGCTCAATCTGAGCGTGAATATAGTTGGGAACCTCCCTTTGCCACTATTCTGCAGAGCTCTTTGGAAAGGGCAAGGGAACTCATTTGCAGGAGTCCCTGGGTCTTCTGGAATGAAAAGAGCATTTGTCTATTAATAATTCAACCCCTTTACAGGAAAAACTATCAGGACTTGGTGATCTGGATCAAGGAGAAAGGAGAAATTGGTTTTTATTTTTGTTAGTTTTTTGACCATTCTGTTGAGCGAAATCAGACATAAAATAAGTCTGTAATGATCTCACTTTGCTACTTGTAGGTAATTTAATCTATTTACCCTTCAATGTGGATGGCACTAGTGAATTGGCAGGAACACAGCACTGGAGCTTATGTTAAGCAGATTGATATTTAGCTGATAATCCCATACCCTGTCTACATATTGATTCTTAATAGGAACTGGTTCTGATGACTAAAAGTCAGAAGGGTCGTTCTTTAAATATTCACAAAAAATCATACTGATCTAAATTTGATTCAATCTCAGGCCTACAGCAGAACAATAAAAGTTGCTACTTAGCCAGCCTCTCACATTGTGCTAAAAATATCATACAATGTCTCTCATCTTCACAGATACCTTCTTGTGAAAACGTGCAATAGGAGGTTGATTGAGGGGAAAGGTAAAGGGTTTCAGGTAAAAGTAAAGAAGCAGATCGTGTTACCTACCAGTGCCCCGCTGCTGACCAGAATCATGAAGACAATGAAGGTTTCGAACCAGTTATGCTCCACTATCTTATAGCAAGTTTTTCTCAAGTTCCACCAGAGTTTCCCTTTGCCTTCTTCTATGCTTATCTGACAACACTTAAACTTCCGCACACAGTCTAAAATATGTCAAAGCAAATGAAGAAAAAATATCACACTTTGATTATGCATATTTGTGTGGGTGGGAGATTCACCTACATTATTACCTGATACATTATAAACAAGTTTATTTTTTAAGATGGCTTTCACTTGTAGATATAGAAATCATCTATACATTTTAAAATCATTCATCCAAAAACTATGTTTAGGTGCTTATGGGGCTAGTATAATGGTCTAATAGTATAGTACAATGTATTACATTATAAATCCTCAGTATAGAACAAGAGAAAGAAATAAATCACCGAAGGTTAGTATTTCCATCCTATCCCTATCCTATAATCCCACTCATATTTGAACTTTATATGTGATTTCTAATTAGTTCACTTAATGATACAATGTAAACATTTCCCTTTTAGTCACAAGTAAATAGAATTTTGGAAAGTTTCACAATACTTCTCTAAATAAGATAACCAGAGACAAAAAAGAATTGATATAAAGATCCTACTATTATTGAATATGTATGTTTCTGCACCTCCAGCCATTATCAGCAATAATGTAACAAACACCTTTGGTCTACTAGATCAAAGGCTTCTCGACAAATGTTTTTTGCATACCTGTTTATTCAAGGAATTATACTAGACAATTGTAATACTAGAATATGCAAAACACAGTGTCTCTCTAAAAACAGTATGCATTTCAAGTAGGGAAGATTTGTCCATAGATATTATAGTTATAGAAAGAAAAATCTTGTTAGAGTTTACCAGTAGGTTAACTCCTAATACTGAGCTGTACAGAAGTAGATTTGGGTTTAAACTTTGAAGGATGTGTTAGAATCAGGTCTAGTACATAGAGCTGCAAAGGAATGGAGAAGCAATGAAATAAATAAAATTTGGTGGCAGGGAAGTTTGGAAATTGTATGAAGCAGAAAATTGGGAATTACCACCAGAAAAGACAGCTAGAGCCAATCTGAAAAGGACCTGAAAGATTGAGTTAGAGAACTTAGATTTTGTGTGCTATCTAATGGGGACAACACTGAAGGGTTTATTTGGGGGTTATGAAGATTTACCTGATAAGCATATTGATTCAGAATGATCTATGCCTGTACAAGGCATCAGATGGCTCTAAGACAAAAGATGGACAAGTAGTCAAGAGTCTAGAAGATTCAGCCAATGTAACATGAAAGAAAGTGAAAACAAGGGTGATGGTGGTGACAATGGTCAGGGGCAAAAGAGTCTCCTAAGTTGACAGGACCTGGCAGCACATGCATATGGGGGCACTGGGGTGTGAGAAAGAGATTCCTGACATAGAGGTTTAACTCTGACAGACAGCTCTTGTTCAATGAATAGAAAAATGGAAACCTCATTTTGAAGAAGCATAGTATTTTAATGCACAGATAATTATCAGATACTACTTTATAATGTCAGCCAGATCATATACTTTGATTTATGAAAATGTAATAAAGTCCTCTTAAATATTAGTAGTTTCTCAAGTAATAAATAAATAGCATATATTTCTTGTGTCTTTGAGGGTGATCTTTTTCACATTTCTGTCTCCCAAAGGATTAAGAAGAATAACATGGCTTGAAAATACTTGTTGTAATGAACTAGATGGAACTGAAATTAGTTTTTTTTCCTCCTAAAGAGGATATGAGATGAAAAAATACTGTTCAATATAAAAAGACCAATGTTAGTGGGAAGGATAAATGCCGAATTTGGGACACTGGTTCACTTCTGAGAGGGAAGCAAAGAAGGGATAAGGAAAGGGTACAAAAGGGGTCAAATCTGTATCTGATTTATTCTTAAACAAAAAACCTGAAGCAAATACAACAAAAATATTCAAACTGTTAAAGTTGGTTTGTGGTGCTGCTGCTAAGTTGCTTCAGTTGTGTCCGACTCTGTGCGACCCCATAGACGGGGGAGCCCACCAGGCTCCCCCGTCCCTGGGATTCCCCAGGCAAGAACACTTGAGTGGGTTGCCATTTCCTTCTCCAATGCATGAAACTGGAAAGTGAAAGTGAAGTTGCTCACTTGTCCAACCCTTAGTGACCCCACGGACTGCAGCCTACCAGCTGCCTCCATCCATGGGATTTTCCAGGCAAGAGTACTGGAGTGGGTTGCCATTGCCTTCTCGCTGGTTGTTGAGTGTCTAGTATTTTTTATTATTGTGTTCTATAATGCTATGGTTAGTTATGCTTCATACTGAAATGTTTTTTAACTTCAGAAAAAACAAATGTTGATATTACCATAAATATTATTATTAATATATTGTGATCCTAAAAATAAGCTAATTGGGAAAGAATAACAACTAATGCTACATAAATTATTTTTGTGGTAAATGTAACTACTTGAATGTTTTGTAAAGTCATAATTTTTTTTAAAAGTCAATTAACTTCACTGAAATATGTGCAGAATTTTGGAGGAAAGAGTGGAAAAAAGTGGCTTCCCTCATAACATGCTGAAAAAATATCTCTTCCTCTGAAATAATTTAAAAATTGACAATGAATACATAAATATTTGTTTTCTCTAATGCATTCAAGTCCTAAAGCAGTAGGTGTATGCAACGTACTCATCTGCAAAACTCTTAAATCTGTTGACATCAATTTTGACACTTGCATAATCACATATTTTTAAAATTAGCTTAAAGTTCAAATTAAACAGCTTTAATGTTCTTAAATGAAATGAAAATTAAGGGAACACTTCTAGAATTAGTTGTAATTAAATAGCATTACTACCATCATGATTAAAATAAACTTTTGTTTAAGCATTTATTATATGATGTTAAATTTGGGGCTAAGACATAGGATGAATTATTAAATAGATATTAACCAAAAAATGAGTTAAGGATGAAGTGATTCCTAGGGTTTTAGAGAAACAGTTCTGTACCTACAGTAGAGATTTGTCATGGTCTATGATATTGCACTAATATTTTATGCCTCTTTGTTTGCAGTACACTCCCACATTGAATCTGGGTTGGCACTTTTGCTTTGGTGAACAAAACTGAGAAAACCTGATGTAAGTGGAGGATTGACAAGTGCTTGGCATTTAGGCTTCCTCTCTCACTCCTTTGCTTTCACCATGAGAACAAGCCTGGGCCAGTGTGTGGATGGAGCTGAGTCAGGCAATTGTCTCATCTAAGACCTCAGCCCTGTGACTAATCCCAACCTGGATCAGCAAAATCATCTTGCCAGCCATGGCCTTGTGAGCAAAAATACGTTTTGTTTTTTTTTTAATATGATAAGTTTTGAGTGGTTTGGTACACATTATTGTTCCAGAGATAACTGATCCACACCTCAAATAACATAATTTTAGCTTTCTTCGCAATATCCCGTTAGTATTACTCCAATGACATGGTGCCCCATACTGTATCACTCAGTATACTTTGATATTTCATTACTGATTATCTAGTATCCTTTAGAACTAATAATATATGTTTGACCTTGACAGGTACAGGTAATTGTTATTCATGGACAGTTCCTTTTTAATAACATAACCACATTTATTTAAGAATGTGTTCCAATATCAAATGGCAAAGTTTTCATGGACAGTTTTAAATGTAAATTAATCAATTCATACCATTATAATCTGACAAAACAGTAAACAATAAATTACTCCTTCGACTTAAATTTTTTTCTTTTATTTTTTAAAGGTAGAGAGAGAGCTGTATGACTGGTTTTCTTGCCTATCAAAGATTCAACAAGGCCACCAAAAAACTCAGATAGTTAGCAGCATTTCTTAGAGTAGAACAGGATTCACAAAAATAGAAAACTGGATCTGATGCCATAAGTTAAACCTTCATTTTTCAAAATCATCTATGCTTTGATATAGAAAAAGCAACCAACAAACAAGTAAATGTACAGTTGCTGGATACCTATGGAGGATCAGAACAAACCAGGGAGGGAGGGAAGAGATGGCTAGATCAGAGAGGTCTAAGAGCGTACATGCTCTGCTCCTCACCTTCCGTAAAACAGGCTTCAGGCTCCAGAGATTCTTCAGGCTCAGCTTCAGGTTGTTCCCCCTCAGCGGGAGCTCCTATATCAACTGTGCTGCCTTCAGATGAACTAGTTGCATTTAGCTTCTGAAAATCAATTCCACAGAAAAGCTTTTAAAATAGTTTCTTTAATCTATAATATAAAAATTCCAAAGGTGTGCCCTTAAGTCTTCTGTATTCATTTCCTTGATCTGTAATTTAAGAATATCTTAAACATAATGCCAGTCCGCTTTGGTAGAGGTGGGGGGTCACAAGATTAGATACAGCACCACAGTATTTTTTTTCCTTTAAAAATGTGGTGCTAACAACTTAAATAATCTTTGATTAAGCTCCTGTATATAGAGAGATTCTGAAACAAAATCATGCAGAGCTTACATAAGCTGCCAGCATCGCATGGTAGTCTGTGATCTTGCTTTTGTGAAGTGGTTTAGTTGGTTTTATTCTAAAATTGTGACCCAACCAACAGAAGCTGCACAAGTGTATTTTCATGTCAAATGCAGAAAAGATTTGATCAAACGCACATAAATAGCAAAGTCTAAATTTATCCACTTTTCATTGACATGAAAACATATACCACTGGTTGTTATTAAACATATTCTCTAATTTTCTAATTCTGAAAAGAGCAGCACGTTGTTAGCTTTATAGCAAGAGCTGATTGCTTGCATTCTCTTTGGCCAATGCACTCCTGTGTTCATTGTGCATTTGGAAACTACTTGTTACTCTGGCACTCTTACCTCTCCAATTAACAAAGGCAGAAATGAATCTTTGGTTGTTGTTTTGTTTTCCTTTAAGTTAAATCAAATATCACCGAAAAAAAAATATAATAGAAAGAAGTTGTTTTAAATCTTGAAATGCAACAAACTTTAGCCAAGTCAGGTCGTTCATGGGATCAGCATAAATGAAGGGATCCAGTCTTTAACCCGGTCTTAAAATGCTGCAGGAACGACACAGGGCCAGGTATGAGTGCCACATGGAATCAGAGTAGTTTGGGCCACAGCATTCTCGGACCTGTTACAATGTTATTACTATTAGTGTATAACATTAGGAAATGGCTGAGCTGATAGGAGCTACTTTATAAAGGGGATGAGGTAAGCACATGGTATAATGCACATTGAAGTATGTTGAACCCATTCTAAAATAGATGTTGTAGTCAGTACTAGAAACATTTTATTTATATTTGGGCTAAGGATTCTATGGATTTCCCTAAGAAGCTGGTTCCTTTATTTTCTGAAAATAATTTTCTTTATATAAAATATTTCCTTGGCATAGTGGTGCTGATAAAGTAAAAATATTTATACACACTATAGATATAACAGAAAATGCTTTGTGTGTAATTTAACAATACCACTGATAGAAGCATAAATATCATATGTCTCCTCCATTATACCTAGTTCAGGATTATTTTTAAATTCAACCAAACCATTTAAAATTAAGGATTACATACTAAAAGGCACTTGAAGTTTATTGATTTCTTTTCTAACTACCAATTATATCACAGCACTGGACAGATACTCAATTATAATATCTTTGTTTTTATAATTTGAATATACAGTATTCTTAGATGAAATATTACATGACTTTTTCTAATTTCCTATCCTTTATAGCTAAATTTTCCTATTCATCTTATTTACATGAAGATGTTACAGTATTTGGGACCTGAAATATTGATCATATTATTTACTGGATATTGAAACATGACATAGATAATCAGAATAAGTGAAGCTTAGTTATATCTAATCTAACTATAAACAGCCCAAGCAAGAAATGGAAAACACTAGGAAAAAGGATCACACTTCGGTTACGGGTTGGTTAGGGATTAGGGGATGATTCTAGGTTTGCTGCACCCCACTTTGCCAGGATTCCCTAGAGAATTTCCTTGATGACCCATTTTCAGGGCGCTCCATACTGGTGGATGGCTGCATCAGAACTTGCAGCAGTGACAGGTATATACGGCTCAGGTACTCTCTAAATATTCTTCAGAGAAGGTGGGAGGGAGATCCAGGATAGCGGGAAAAAGGTATACCAGTGGCCAACTCATGTTGATATATGGTAAAAATCATCGCAATATTGTAATTATTTTCCAATTAAAATTAATTTTAAAAATTAAAAATGAATGAATGAATGTGCTTCTTCATAACAGAATGAAGGCTAGTCCTTGACAGTGACTAGCAGAAGTCACCAGACAACATTTCATGGAATCTTGGTTTAAAATATTCAAAAGTTTCAGATGATCCCTGTAACATCAACTACAATACCTTTCATTTAGTGTGGTGTCTTAGAACCAACACTGAATTTAATAGATATCTTTCTAATTGAAGTCAGATATTTGTATAGTTAGAGGTCAGATTATTTTTTAAAGGTGCAACATAAAAGTTTGTGTTTCTAGAATATGTATCTCACCAGACTTAACTCTCTGAAGCAAAGATCATGCTTTGCCATCTCTGTATCCCTAGGAACTATCACTAATGCTTGTGTTTAATAGATGTTCATTGAATAAATGAATGAATGCCCAATTCAGGAACTCTTTTATTCTGCCACTAACTACTTCTAACACCTCCTACCTTTTACATTCATATTCAAGGGAATACACCTAACATTCTCACATTAGCACAGAGAAACACAAATCTCTTCCAGATTCTAACTTGTGTAAATAATGACCAATGACCTTTAGAACCAGAGAAAGAAAGAAAGAAAGTGAAGTCGCTCAGTCGTGTCCGACTCTCTGCAACCCCATGGACTGCAGCCTACCAGGCTCCTCCCTCCATGGGATTCTCCAAGCAAGAGTACTGGAGCGGGTTGCCATTTCCTTCTCCAGAAGTGCTGTCTAAACATCAGGCTTCCAATTAAGCAGACCTAAGATGAAACTGTAAAATAAACTATTAAATAAATAAACTGTACTTTAATTCTGGAGTCAGGAAAACTAACACTAACTCATTTTGAGAATGTTTTTCCTCTTTCTACTCTATGTACATGGATCTACAATCCCAGCAGTGATTGGGGTCTCTCTAAGGAAATCTTATCCTTCTCCATCTTCCTCCTCAAGTGGGAACAGCACAGGAGCTACCTGTTACATGTATTACTTGAATACCTTTACTTGGTCTACAAATTAAAAAGCTAGGGTACACATTAATCTTCAACATCAACCAATCCAGTGTCTAGTTAGAGAAAGAAATGTGGCTTTAATTATCTTGTCAAAACGCATACTGAAGTTAGTAGCTGGATTCAAGGTCTTCTGTATTCCACTCTGTTAGGATTCCCTAGAAAACTATTTGATGATTCATGAGTTAACCCAATCTTTATCAAGTTTAAAACATTTAGTAGATGTGATGTGTAACTAAACATTGTAGGTTCAAGACAGTGCTTGGGATACTGTTGATTTCCAGGTGTCATGACCATGAACTTAGTTTGTTATAGTCATATTCTTATATGTATTAATATAAAGTTAAATATACATTGGGACATTTCATTAAAAAGGTTACTTTAAATAACAATCTTGAGATGTAGGCAAAAAATTCTGATTTATAAAACCTTTCCTGACAACATCAATGCAATGAATTTCTTAAAATCACATGAGGCAAATATCATAATATTATAAAATATGTTAACTAAAACAGTTAAAAGGCATAAAGACTCTATAAAATCCAAATGAGTCAAATTAAGAATATAAAACTTCTCAGCTTCAGATAAGGTCATAATCATGATTAATTCTAACTACAGTACAAATTCACCAATTAGAACTGTCAAATGTACATCATTTATATGGAATTATTTGTACTCATATACTTAAAAGAATAACTTTCAAATAAAGCTTCTCTATAAATTTTCCAATGTAGGCATCATTCAAGGCAAAATGCCACATGAGTAAGAGAGCAAAAAATTAACCAGTTAGAAATAAAACCAGTTCTTCTTTGGTAAAATTTAGATGTTTAGGTTCCCTTATTATAATCTATGCTTGTTTATTAGAAGACAAGTGAACTGAATGATACTGTTAGTACAGCCCTTCCCTACTCAAACCTTAAATATGGATATCCCCCATGTCAGGATAGTCTAGAAATTAAACACACATAGAGAATTATTTGCTATGCCTGGCATTGGCAATCATTTATTTTCAGGTGAAATATTAGCTGAAAAAAATTTTTTAAGTGAAAATTTCATGTTACAGGGTTCTTACTACTGAAAGTCTGCCAGGTTCCTCAAAGTGCTGGGTCATCATAATCATAGGAGTTAAGCAGGGCAGAATTGGATTTTGCTTAATGATCTAATAAATAAATATCAAGACACAATATTTCATTTCTTATTTTTAAACACTATACTTCCAACTTTTACTTTCCACATCATTGACAAACTATTGTCAGACATCTGCCAAATCATAGTCCTTCTCTCAGAAAGTAGAAGCATTTTTTAAAACATAACACAGAAAAGGAACAGAAAACATCATTTTCTATTAAGTTTTTCAAAGGTACACATTTTGTCTTATTATGAAGTTAAGATATTTTTAAGAAAATATAAGCAATAAATAAAGTATATAATTTGGACAAAAGGTATGTGCTAATCCTAGTCAATAAAAGAAATAGGGATTTTTTTTAAAGGGAGATAATTAAAATATAAATTAAATCAAATATTTCATATCTATTTCGGTCACCAAGAATGACAATTCTTTGATCCATGTGGATCCTAGTTCTAGTCTGTACTTAAGGAATTCTAGGTCATTTTATGTGAAAAATCTTAATATCAAAGTAATGAGAGTGATGGTTATGGTTCCTATGGGATAGGCCAAAGTGACACAGTAATAATAGAAAGGAATTATTCTTCTTAGTAAGGAAAATCAAATTCAAAACTGTTATTATCATCATATTACATTATTCAAATAATCGCTTTTGTCTTTATAACAGACATGTTACAAAATTCTGTAATCCATAAATAGCAAAGTTTTAAATATCTTTCTTGGGATGGCAAAAATAACCCTTAAGTCCCAAAGACTCATGTTTGGTCAATTTTTTTTGCTTACATTAAGGATATTCAGAGCTTTTTAAAAATCCTTTAATTACTATCCCACTGGAAAACTTTCCCTTGAAGATTTATACATTCTCCAGGATAAAATTATAGATGGATTTTTACTGAAACCATTCTACCACTGCTTACCCAAACCTTCTCTCCACAGCCTTCTCTCCTTTCCTATTCCTTGTACTAGAATTCAGTATACTGCTCTATTAGGGCTTCTCTCGTGGCCCAGTGGTAAAGAATCTGCCTGCCAATGCAGGAGACTAGGGTTTGATCCCTGGGTTGGGAAGCTCCCCTGGAGAAGGAAATGGCAACACACTCCAGTATTCTTGCCTGGGAAATCCCACGGACAGAAGAGCCTGGTGGGCTACATTCTATGGGGTCACAAAAGAGTTGTACATGACTTAGCAACTAAACAACAATAATAACTCAGAGAATAAGAAAACTAATCTTACCTCTTTCTAAGAAACTAGGAAAAAGAAGCTATTATCTTAAGGAGTCAAATTTCATACTTTTCTGAAGAATTAATGCATAACAGGAAAAAAAAATTCTCTCTAGTTACCGTGTATATGGGTATCTGTTTTATTTGGGGTCTTAATTTATATGATTAATGATATTGGTCTTATTCCTCTAGTATATAGGGCATTATCTTTCATTAATGTAGAATGCCAGTGACTGAATATTTTGTTCTGAAACATTTAAAAAATGCTCCCCCAAATCCATGATCGTTGCTCCACCCAAAGAGCCAAATATGCTTCTGTTAGGGTTGTTTTATGCTTTTAATGGCAGGAGAGGAAGCTGCATCTAAATTATAAAGCATTTAATTAACATTCCTTGAAAGAAATTAAATTGGGTTGAGCAATTTGGTTAACATATTTTAGGAGAAAACAGCGATTTAAACATCAGGAAATGAAAGTTCTGCTAAATGGAGCTTATAGAATGGTGTTACACTCACTGCCTTAGCTGAATGACTAGTAGGTCCCTTCATTTAATAGATATGAAAGGAGTAGAGTTCACATTGGTTTTCTTTCTATATGAGTTTGTGTTGCATGATATATTTAAATAATATTCTTTAAGAGAAAGTTTCCCAGAAGTTCTAGATGAAATAAAAGAGACAAAAAAAAGCAATACAATGAAGAAAGTAGATTTCAGATCTTTTTTCAGAGTGAATATACCATCTACAACATTTCTGTTTCTTTTTCTTCCTTCTTTCCTTCCTATCTTTCTTTTTTGGTGTACAAAAGAAATTCATTTCTGTTTCTTTCACTCTCAGGAGTTTTAGGGATAAATATCAACAGATTCTCCAGGAGACTTGTACTCTAAAGGCAAAATACTCTTGGTCAAGTGCTAAATAGAGTGATACCATTTTCTCTGAAATGAAGCAGATAAAAATTGTGCCAGTGCTGCTGGCAGCAAAAGCATAACATTCCATTTACATTATTGTCACATTAAAACATCCTTTAGAAAGTCTGCACATGAATAAGGGATTGCTCTAACTTGCAGATTACCCTTCAGAAAAATTTAATATGACACTGAACAACAAATTACCAACAAAGTACACTCATAAGGGCTTCATTTACTTAAGAAAAGGGCAGAGGAGTGAAAGCATCCTGCAAGAGCTTTTCAAAGAGTACCTTATATTTCTCCTTTAGACACTTAGCATGTTCAAAACTCTGCAATGTTAAATGGAATTAAATAATCTATAAACGCATGCACTTTTATTTTTCACTGAATGTAATTTCTATAAAAAATCTATGTAAGAAAATTAGCAGCTACCTTAGTATTTAAAAAGTTAGGGTTGCCAGACTTGCCTGACCATGCTTTATGACTCAGCATAAGAGCAGCTGTGCATGTTTTTATTTTACTGCCAATGGATGGGCAAGGAATGTAGCTGAGTAACATGCAGGCCAGTCAAAATTCATTTAGAAACTAATCATATTTATATATGTACAATTTGCTTAGGTAACCTGGGTAAAAGTGGTGGCAGGAGTCTCTGGCTGGTTAAAAAACACCAGAGCTGCATTCTTGATGGCTCCAGCTTGCTTTTACCCCTGTGAGAAGTAAGAACGGTAAGCAGTGAAGGTCACCATATGGCACTAGTAAATTTTACTTTGAAAAATAATCATTCAAGCATGGCTTAAATTATTAAAACTCTATACAAGAAATCAAGCATTGGAAATCAAACATATGAAAGGAATGACATTACATATGGTCAAAGAAACTTGAGTTAAAGCATACAATTACAATATGAATTTAAAATGATATACTCTAGAGAATCTACAGAAAGCTGTCGAAGAATCACACAATTTGGCAAAAGTAAAATAGAAGAGAATTTAGTTTAAACACCTAAATAACCTCTGTGTCCACTTGGTTGGTCTGCCTTATAAGAAGGGATTCATTATAGGCATTCCAAAACTTAAAACGTGCTCCATTTTTTTCCTTTAATATTTCAAATCAGTTAGAAAGAATATCATTTAGTATGAATATCTTATTCCATTTGTTAATACTTCACATGTGATATTTAATACCGCAATCCAACCGTACCAATTAAGAAAATGACCAGACAAAACTAACTTGAAGGCAGAACCCTGAAAAGATATCTCAGGTGGGAATATTTGTAATTCTTGGATACTTATTTCAGTTCTCTTTTGTTTTCTAGTGAAGAGTTACCAAATATGCCAGAAGATTGTAACTTGAACATAGGCCCTTCCTAGACTATTGCTCCAATCCTTTGTTTATGAGTTTATATTTAAGAAGTTTTACATAAAACCATAATTGAAAATTTTACCAAATAATACATTTTAAAACACAAGTAGTAATCTCTACACAAGTACTGAAAGGACTCCACAGCTAAAACAACAAAATAATTCTACTTTCAACTGGCAGATCAGCTCTCCGCCTCCAATTCCAAAGCAGTGACTTCACATGTGTTATGTTGGAATACCTAACTCAAATGGAAAACACATGAAAAAGTCTAATGTTCCTGGTATAAGCCCCACCTTACTAGATATTTCTCTAATGTGAAACACAATGGTCTGAGATGAGGCAAAATACATGCTCTTTTGGAGAAGTTTGACGTTTTAAAATTTCTGAAACTTAAGAATAGTGAATGTCAAGTTATCCTACCTCAAAAGATACTCAAACTTAGCCAAAGGTTTAAATGGACTGGTGATGTCAACATTTGATTCTTCATTATTCATTTTTGGTTAACACCATAAATTAAACATGTGCTGTGCTGTGCCTAGTTGCTCAGTCATATCCAACTCTGCGACCCCATGGACTATAGCCCACCAGGCTCCTCTGTCCATGGGGATTCTTCAGGCAAGAATACTGGAGTGGGTTGCCATGCCCTCCTCCAGGGGATCTTCCCAACCAAGAGATTGAATCCAGGTCTCCCACACAGCAGGTGGATTCTTTATTTTCTGAACCACCAGGGAAGCCCATGCATACTGGAGTGGGGAGCCTATCCCTTCTCCAGGGGATCTTCCCGACCCAGAAATTGAACTGGGGTCTCCTGCATTGCAGGCGGATTCTTTGCCCGCTGAGCTAAATTAAACATACGTAAAAATAAAAATTGGCCTCCCTTACTCTAAGGAGATATTTACTATTAGGTAAAATGCCGAGAGGAGACTACATACTAAAATTTAGTGACCCAATTCCATTTTCTAAATGACTTCAGAGTCTGGGCTTCCCTCATGGCTCAGATGGTAAAGAAGCTGCCTGCAATGCAGCAGACCTGGGTTGCACCCCTGGGTGGGGAAGATTCCCTGGAGAAGGGACTGGCTACCCACTACAGGATTCTTGCCTAGATAATTTCAGGGACAGAGGAGCCTGGCAGGCAAGTCCATGGGGTCGCAAAGAGTCAGACACCGAGTGACTAACCCTTAGTTTCCAGAAACTTACAATTAGGCCCCACCATTTCAGCATAGCTCAGCCAAACACACATCCAAAATTTAATTAACTAGATATTAAGATATTATTCAGTTTATTAGTATACATTTCAACTAATTACAGCAATTATTTGCTCCGGGCTATAAGGTTTTTAAAATTCCCTCCTTGATCTCATTGTTATTTTGTGAAACTAGTACCTATGGTCTTGCTACCTAAATGTTACTTTTAATAACTATATTTAAACTTTCTCTGAAGTTAATGTTTAATACCTACTTCCCCCTGATCACTGAGTTAGCAATACTATCTTACAGAAAAGAACAAACAGAAATAGCGTCTTTTTCCATAATTATATAGGATAAATATAGTATAACTGATTAAACAATCTAAGGTTCCTTTCTTAGAAATATATTTTTGCTCTTAATTTTATTAACTGATCCCTAATTTTTGTGACACTGTTTCACTAATTAAATTACATCCTTCAGTGTCTCCAACTTTCCCAAATCATCATTCTTAGGATGAGAACAATAATAGAGGTCTTTCTGTTTCCTGCCAATCAATTCAAACAACAACAAAGAATGAATCTTTGTTTTGGGTTGTTATTTTTATTTGTATAGGAAATGGCAACCCACTCCAGTGTTCTTGCCTGGAGAATCCCAGGGACGGGGGAGCCTGGTGGGCTGCTGTCTCTGGGGTCACACAGAGTCGGACACGACTGAAGCGACTTAGCAGCAGCAGTAGCATGCAAGTGTTAATTGCTGGGAATTCTGGCTTCATTTTTGTGTAAACAAACATTAAGGGTTTAAATTCCTTCTCTTTTCCCACTCCAGTGTTCTTGCCTGGAGAATCCCAGGGACGGGGGAGCCTGGTGGGCTGCTGTCTCTGGGGTCACACAGAGTCGGACACGACTGAAGCGACTTAGCAGCAGCAGTAGCATGCAAGTGTTAATTGCTGGGAATTCTGGCTTCATTTTTGTGTAAACAAACATTAAGGGTTTAAATTCCTTCTCTTTATTCCCATCTCTGTGCTTAGTAATCTACAAATAAACCAAGAATATACCCTGGTATTTATACTCTTCTAGTAAATCAAAGAATTCTTTAAATCATCAAGAGTCTTACTGTAGTTGGAAAATTTAGAATTTTACATTTAGACAGCATGCACTGTGCTCAGTAGGGTTAAAAATATTTTCAACCTGATTCTTCATCACTACCTTCACTTCCTTCAATACACTGTTTACTTCAGGAACCATGAAACTACAAGTAAATATCAAGCCAAGATCCCAATGATACTTTCATTAAATATATGCCTGTGAAAACTAAATAAAATCACATTTCATATTATTTCATAAAAGCAAAGAACGTAGCAAAATGAGGATTGGAACTGCCCCTCACCAAGCATTTTTCTAGTATATGCAATAAAACACCATTGTGGAAAAATTATAAGGAAGAAAGNTCAAGCCAAGATCCCAATGATACTTCCATTAAATATATGCCTGTGAAAACTAAATAAAATCACATTTCATATTATTTCATAAAAGCAAAGAACGTAGCAAAATGAGGATTGGAACTGCCCCTCACCAAGCATTTTTCTAGTATATGCAATAAAACACCATTGTGGAAAAATTATAAGGAAGAAAGTGGACAAACTGAGGCATTTTTCACAAATCAAAAATTATTTAAAATCTTTTTAAAAATTCATATTAACTTGAATATTAATATTATCAGCAACTCAAAATGGTGACTACTTGAAAGAATGTTAACTATATTTTGTTTAGCTATATACTTTTATATTGTCAATTAATCTATCACCAATTTTGCCACAGAAATTGGATCAATAGGTATTTCCTATTTTCTTATAGAAAGAAAATAATTTTTAAAAGTCTGGATGGTTTAAAGCAAACATAATACCAAAATATCTTCTTACGTAGAAATTCCTACCTCTTTGCTTTCTTCCATATCTGACTCGCTGCTGAATTCTTCAGTATTTAAATTTTCAAAGTCAGACTCTCCGACAGCAATTGGTACAGTCACGGTGAGGCTGGGGTTGTTTATGAAGGACATGTAATCACTTTCATCCACGACATATTTTTCTACACTGCTGCCTATGCCACTGGTAGTTCCATTGCCATCTTTGAGATAATTGAGGTCTTTGCCTATTTCTATGGTGGTATGGTTGGAAATACAGCTGTCTTTTTTGTTATTTAGATCTTCAAGAGGTTTAATTTCATCTAAAGCTTTCTGCTTTCTAACAAAGGCTTTCTGAATAAATTCACGTATTTTTCTTTTAACAAAATCGATTCCTTTCTGCATCCTTCCCACAGCAATCTGGAGATTATTCATTTCATTATCATCATCAGTGGCGGCAAGATTGTCAGAACTGAATGAACTCAAGAGTAAGGCCAGGAAGAGATTCAGAACCTAAAACACAATAGGAAAGCTGGTGATCAAAACATTCCATTGTTTCTATTGCTCTGAACTACAAATTTTCCAAAGTTGTTCTTACACCTCACTTTTTGCTAATAGATATTCTTTCTAATTTATGATAAACTATCCTGGAAAAAAAATACCTAGCCAATAATACTACATTAACACTATTTACATTTTAGTCATTGCAAAATTACTAAAACCACTGCTATATAAAACTTCTATATTAAGTTCATTTCCAAATGAAAATTTTTTGCTATCTAGATAACTATACAATGAAAAAGGAAAAAAAGTTTTATTTGGAATGTTAAGTATTTTCCCCATGTAACCTGGGTTTTCCAGGACACTGATAATTTATTATACTTTTATTCCTGAACCAAAGATGATTCCACTATATTTAAATATTATTTTATTTTTCTGTTTGTATGTATTCTTGCACTTTAGATAACATCAATTTAGAAATATATATATATCTACCACTAGATCAAAAATCTCAGTTTTTGGTTCAGAAAATCATGGCCACTAGATTTATACAGTAGTTGCAAATAGTATAAAGAAATGGTTACAGACCACTGATTACTCTAACAACTTGAGTCTCCAAAAATAGGTCCCACTGATATGGGTTAGCAAAAAGATTAGTGACCATAAATCTGCTATGTACAGTCAAAAAGAGGTAATTTACTAAGAAATAGAGCACTCTCATGGGCACAAGACCAAGTGTATGAGTCCTCAATCATTCAAACAGACAGAACAATGACAGAAAAGGATATGGCCCTGAAGGGGTCCAAAGACAAAAAGTAAATAGTGCAGAAGAGGAATCCTAGGAAAGGTTTTAAGTAGAACTCCAAAGAAAAGGATGCTGCATTCTTGCTGTATTCCTATCTTTCTAATAGGTTAATGAGCCTCAGAGGTCCTTTGTCTAACCAGTTATGAGTCAGTCTAACCAATGGTGTTAAGAAAGACAAAAAAAAAAAACAAAAACCTATAAGATCCAACAAGGACTACACATAATTCTGTAAGTCTATACTGACATCTTTCAGATGCTATACCATGGTTGCTAGTATTTGTACTAAGACTTGCTCCTTCACATCTGAAATTTACCAATAAAGTTATATTTTACTGCGATTTGCCTTGAATGTATTATTTGGATAAAAATAGATGAAAGAGAAAAAATTAAATGCTATACTTTGGGTTTTACCCCTAATAAAACTGAATTTTGGTATCATAATTTTTTCTAGATTTGATTTATTAAGGTTCATGAATGAACTTTTTCTATTAGGAACTTTTTCTTGACAAATATTAGTCAAGCTTCCCAGAGTGAGATCCAACTATAGTTCCTCTCAAAGCTTTGGAGCAGGTATCTATCATGTCATTTACTGTTACATCTTATGGTCCATTCCCTTTTCACATTAGAATTAAAGCATTGGGCAAGAATCAAGTTTATGTCAATTTTCTCAGTGCTAAGCTTACAAGATTGTTCAATGATTCAGTTAAGGGATCCATGTGGCCCTCACAAAGTGACTGGCACATGGTAAACCCTTGAGACAGTTTAGTTGTTACATCACTCTTACTATGATCCAACCTACTCTCTGTTATACTGTCTTTTCAATTTACCTTTTTTTGTTTTCAATCTCATCTCTATTTCTAGACCTCCTTTATTACCAAAGGGTATTGATCAGTGTAACAACTGACCAAGGCGGAGGGTGTGACCAAAGGCAATTTAAAGAAATACAGTTCAACAAGCTTAGTCCGGAACTGAAACCTGGGATCCTGGTTCACACATGGTCATGGGCAGACTTGATAGCTCACTGAGTCAAAATGTTTCTTTCATGTGTCCCCAAATTATTCTCTTGGAATAATAATTTCCATTTGGGATTCAAGATTGAAACATATTGCCTGTATCAATACTTTTTCTAGCCTAATTTTTAATTGGTGAGAAAAACTCCCTTTCACATCCCTCTTGTGTGCTAATGGCCCACTTAGAGATAGAGGTGGCTACTTCTAGATGTGGTAATCTTAAAAAAAAAAAAAATGTATTCTTTTTCTGCAGCACCTGTCTTAAACCTGTAAGAGGATTTCTGGCCATAATGTTAGCAAACCAAGATGATAGCCTAGAAAAGGCAGTCTATAGCCCCACCTCTGTCTTGTCTGTGGACTAGGCAGTGATTACTTACACCTCTTGTGGTTGAGCATTACATGGGAGTTTAGGTGTGTTTACAGGAGGTTATGTCACTTTGTCTTTGGGGGACATTAACCTTTTTGGTGAGGATGAAAAGGAAGAATTGTAAGAACCAGTGCACCAGGTTCAGTCTATCTTATTTTAGGAAATGTGATATTAACATATCTCCTTAATAGTGATAAATATGACAGATATTATTACCACCTTAGTTACTCTAGGAAAAATATACAAAATATCACAAAAGGAGGAACACTTTTTAACTTATAGTAAGTAAGGAGATTCTTTGATTTTTTTAAAAAAGGTACTGAATTTAAATATATGCCAATAGATGGAAATTATTATTTTATCTGTTATACCATTTTAGGTATATGTAGCAATCCAAATTAATATAAATGATATCCATAGGTATGAATACTTCCTGAAATTCTCTTTTCAACTTGAAATCCTTTGTACAGTTAGAGAGATGTGTCCTATTTCAGTAAACTAAAGATCATATGTGGTATGTGGAGTTTCTTTAAATTCACTGTGTTTTCTGGCTCCATAAATTCTACCCAAATTTCACTTGCTCATTGCCACTTTCCTGATAAAAAAGACATCTGTAGCATTCAACTGTCTACAGGAAAAAATATTCAATTTGGTAATGCATAATCAGCCTTTTCATAAACTAAACTCTACACAGTCTGGCCTCAAACACTTTCTGCCACCCCCACTATGAATTTTCATTGCTTCTGTCCCATCTTCTCACTCATTGTTGTCATAAAGGATTCTGTTCTCTGCCTTCTATTCTCTTCTTCCAATGTATGCCAGATATATAAATGCAATCAAACCAAATCTAAAATACAAACCAATGACATTTTCTCTGTTTTCCTTCTATGTAGCCCTGTGATCGTTTCTTCCTGTTTCACTCATTCTTGCATCTTCTGAAAGCAAGCAAGTTATATCTAGAATTGTAGTGCTTTTAAAATTGATACTCATCCCTTCAAAAGTTAAAGTCTAATCCCTTTTTCTTAAATGTGAGCTCTTTTTAATGACTAGTCAATAGACTATTGCAGAAGTGACAGAGTGTGACTTCAAGATTAGGTAACGATAACCTTGTATGCGAGACAGCAAAAGAGACACAGATGTAAAGAACAGTCTTTTGGATTCTGTGGGAGAGGGAGAGGGTGGGATGATTTGGGAGAATGGCATTGAAACATGTATAATATCATATAAGAAACGAATCACCAGTCTAGATTTGATGCAGGGTGTAGGATGCTTGGGGCTGGTGCACTGGGATGACCC
>SJYX01017736.1:439457-459284 GCA_006410675.1 Oreotragus oreotragus | reverse complement strand
GCTGGTGTATGGGGATGATCCGGAGGGATGATGTGGGGTGGGAGGTGGGGGGGGGGTCATGTTTGGGAGTTCATGTACACCCATGACGGATTCATGTCAATGTATGCCAAAACCAATACAGTACTGTAAAGTAAAATAAAGTAAAAATAAAAAAAGAAATAAACTAATAAACTAGACACTCATCCCTAGTAAGGACTGGCAAAATAAATTATAACACATTCATGCAAAAAAAAGAAAAAAAAAAGATTAGAACATAAAAAGAGCTTTCTCCTTGCCCTTTGCTTTGTGTCTTGTGCTCCAGAAGAAAAAGCCAACTGCCATGTCATGAAGATAACTCTATGGCGAGATTCATGTGGAGAGAAACTGAAGCCTTCTACCAACATCCAGTAAGGCTAAACTGGGACCTCTCAGCAACAGCATGAGAGTGAGCCTTATTAGAAGTCAATTCTTCAATCTTAGTCAAGATAACTGTCTCCCATCAACATCTTGATAGAAATCTTTTAACTAACCCAGAGCCAGAACCAGATAAGTGGGTCCCAAATTTCCGACCTACAGAAATTATGAGATAATTAATAAATGTGTATTGTTATAAGCCACTGTTCACATTTCTGAATTGCACACTATTCATGTTTCTTGTTATTTTAAGAACAAGTCAAAGTTAACAACAGGATACTGAGAAGAATGAAATATTGCAAAAAATAGAAATAAATGATAATTTTTTGCTTTTTCCCTTTCCCTTTTCTCTTCCTCTGGGGGACTGAGCCAATCAGTCCACACTAAAGGAAATCAGTCCTGAATACTCATTGCAAGGACTGATACTGAAGCTGAAACTCCAATACTTTGGCCACCTGATGCGAAGAATTGACTCAGTTGAAAAGATCCTGATGCTGGGAAAGACTGAAGGCAGGAGGAGAAGGGGATGACAGAGGATGAGATGGTNACACTAAAGGAAATCAGTCCTGAATACTCATTGCAAGGACTGATACTGAAGCTGAAACTCCAATACTTTGGCCACCTGATGCGAAGAATTGACTCAGTTGAAAAGATCCTGATGCTGGGAAAGACTGAAGGCAGGAGGAGAAGGGGATGACAGAGGATGAGATGGTTGGATGGCATCACCAACTTGATGGACATGAGTTTGAGTAAGCTCTGGGAATTGGTGATGGACAGGGAAGCCTGGCGTGCTGCGGTCCATGGAGGTGCATACAGTTGGACATGACTGAGCCACTGAAGTGAACTGACTAGGAGATTGGAGGTTACTTTTAATGTGAAAGAAAATGAAGTCTATAAATTGCAGACTTTAAAATACTGGTTACGATAGTCCTTGTTCTAGTCCACTGAGTTGGGGCCTGATCAAGCAACTTAGTATAATAAATTTAACATATGAGAGTCTTATCCCTTTCAAATAAATCTATTGTCCTTTCTTCCCCAACCACTGGGTCCACTATTTCCTGGCTTGGGATGGTCTACTTTCCTCTCACATCTCAATTAAAGATATTTGCAGGTCTGAACTCTTCGACAACTCTTCTGTGATGATCCTTGCCATCACAAAGCAACATTTTCATCTTGTAAACTTTACATATAACACTTTGCTTTCACATTTTTTTCACTTACTCTTTTTATTCCTGTTTGAGTAAATGTCTTATCACTGTGCCATATATATATCATCCTACCATTGTTCCCAGGCCCCCAGGACTCAGTAGAGGTGTGTTGGGAATAGTTCATTTTACACAGAAATAATAACAAATGATTCTTGAGTCAGTGTTACTTGTTCATACTGTCGTTTCTATGCAACAAATTCTGATGTGCTTTTAATGGACTGAGATGATCATTTTTTTTTTAACTCTAACTTGCAGAGAACCCAAATGTGAAACATTTTCAAGTGACAATATTGGTAGTATTTATAAATAAAATGAATGACTGTCTAATAGCACTGCCATGCTTTAGTGTAAGAACTGAAAGATAAAAGCCAAAAATGGCCCCCTCCATGGAACAGTAAGAAATACAGAGATGAAGAACAACTTTGGTTCAAAAGATATTTTAAGAGTTTGTGTTACATGTCAATTACAGTTCAATATAAAGGGAAAAAATTTAAAATAATGTAAGCAAATATTAAAAAGAGTTCATGTAGATTTCTATAGTCTGATCTATAACTGACTCCTGCCATTATGAAGAATTGAAACGTGATATTAAAAAAATATACAAAACATTCCTGATGGTTACATTATCTTTTACTTATGAGAAAGATGTTTTACCACATACCACCAGGTTTCCAATGACCATGACCATCATGAAGACAGTCAGGCACATGGTTTGCCCGGCGACCTCCATGCAGTCCCACATGGTCTCTATCCACTCTCCACACAGCACCCGGAAGACGATCAGGAAGGAGTGGAAGAAGTCGTGCATGTGCCAGCGAGGGAGCTCACAATCATTGGAAATCTTGCAGACACATTCTTTGTAGCTCTTCCCAAAGAGCTGCATGCCGACCACGGCAAAAATGAAGACGATGATGGCCAGCACCAGGGTGAGGTTACCCAGAGCTCCCACTGAATTACCGATGATCTTAATTAGCATATTCAGGGTGGGCCAGGATTTTGCCAACTTGAAAACTCTAAGCTGAAAACAGAAACAAGGTCATTACTGCTCTGCATTTGGAAGAATCTGTATATTTGTTTATAGGGAAAATCTACAGTGTCTCAGTTTTAGGTGATGGGTTGTGTGCCAAGCTATTGTCTATATTCTTCATTCTGAAATAGTATATATTGTAAATAAAATAAGAATGCAGTTTTTTTTAATTGGCATTTTTTAAAATTGGCATTTAATTGGCCATAATCTTACATAAGCATTTATACTATTCTTTTTGTTTTTCTGTAAGGAGCTGAAATACCTAAAATTAATGGTGATTAATTAGCAGAAACTGCTTCAGAGAAGTAGAGGCTCTAGTAGGGGCTCTCATTATTTAAAAGCCCGAAATGGATATATTTTTCAGTGTACTTGAAATATCATGCTGAAATGCGCAAATGTAAACAACATTAACACTTAAGTTAGGTAAGATACAAGGGAAAACCCAACTAATTTCTTTAAATCTTGGACTGCTTTGACCTTTACTGTGTTGTAATATTGGCTGTATTTTAAAGGAGATTTATTGTATTCAAATAAGAAATACTTGGACTCGAATGAAAAGCTGTATTTTGTCAACCTTTAGGTCTTCAGTGATTTAATTAATCAACTCATTATAGTGCGTAAATGGCTTGCCACTAATATGCCTGATACATTGGTTATATTAGCTCATAGAAGCCTCTAGAGTACCATTTACCATTAAACAGCATCAGCATTTTATTTCTGATGCTTCAGTAAATGTCAGGCTAAGAGTAGTGCATTATTTAATGGCAACTAAGTGACCCAAAGGAGCAAAGATAAGAACCAAAAATTTTAATTTATTCCCAGAGAATAATTAATGCAAAAGAGCCTGGTATACTAAGCAAGACATTAAGTGATATTATGCTTTGTACCTTCCTAAACTGCATCACATTATCATAAAGACCTACTAAGCTTTTTAAAAGTGGTTGCCCATATTTACTTCTTATATAATCACTGCAATTTTTTTTTTTTTATCCTTCTAGCTTCAAATTAGATCCACAGCTAAAGACTAGGAAAGGAAATCACAGCTCTAAGGATCTTAACAAATATTTGAAAGTAGTAAGGAAATTTATAAACAAACTTGATTACAAATTCTTGAAACTAGTCACCATTAAGATAGGTTGCCTATAGGAATCTGTCTTTACCACCTATATACAATGTCTGTTGTTTGGAAATAAATCACAAAAAATTGGAGCCAACTCAAATAAACAGCACAACAAAACATATCACATTTTAAATGGAAATGGGTCAAGTGATATTTTGTCTCTTAATTTAAAAAGAGGCCTAAACTTATTAAATATAAAGAACAAATGAAAGAGCCTTTCCTTAAAATTAAACTGTTATACAGGCAACTTTTCTTAGAAAGTGGATTTGGTAACTTCCTGACCTGGCTAAATGTACAGATGAATAGGAGCTCTATCCTCTTTTCTTTGAACTCTACCTAGTCCTGAGTCTTGTATGGGGGCAAAGTGGGCAATTCCATAATCTCTTAGCCGCTAGTAAAAAGAAGAGCCCATCCAAAGCCCCAATCAAGCCCCTCATTATGCTTAAGCAAACCCCATATAGCTGAGAGGTATGTATTGTGTTGTTTAATTTGATTTGGGATTCTGTATGATCTCCATTTTCTCTCTTCCCATTAGCCTTGACATTCAATTACTAAGGAGAGAATTATTGGCTGTTCATTTGAATTAAACTTAATCTGTGCATTAAAACTGTAATGAAGAAGAAACTACCATCTGTTTTGTTAGAAACATATTCAAAAAAAAATTAAAGTTATGGGAAATCTTTCAATTTTTACAAGAAAAGAGTGACTACTAATTAAATTATTTATAAAAATATTATGGTTACTCTCAGTTAATTTACCAGTCGAAATGATCGGAGAACTGACAGTCCTTCCACATTTGCCAAACCAAGTTCCATTAAACTAAGGCTCACAATTAAACCATCAAAAATATTCCAGCCTTCTTGAAAGTAATAATATGGATCCATGGCAATTATCTTGAGAAACATTTCTGCTGTGAAGATCCCAGTGAAGACCTAAGTGAGAAATGTTTATTACATGAATGAAGACTCTTGAAAGCGTCAATAACTATTAAGCAATTTAATTTATTGCCAACAAATCACAATTTAGTTCTGAGTTTTAAAAATTGGTTTAGACCCAGGAAATTAGTATCCTCAAATGGTTTGTATTCAAGTTGATATTTAATTGTTTACTATAGTTAAGGTTTATCAAGTGATGAAGAATATAAGAATTAACACAACAAAACTAATATTCTCACTTTTATATTTTTAAGTGAAAAGTTCAGGCAACTTGTTGCGGTCAACACCCTGACTTTGTCTCTGATCTCCCTAGCTTTCCAAAAACTCACCAAATGATTACCTATTAGGGCATTCTAACCCTAGAACCAGATTGACTGTTTTAGAAATGGTTCTGTAACTCCAACCAAGCTGACGGTATTCAATACTTGGGCTTGTGTTAGAAATACCAGTTAAGAGACATACTCCTTCTGCTTAATGAGCTGTGTCAGTAGGATAGAAGTTGGTGGAACACTGCCATCAATAGAATATTCAGCCAGAGATGAAAGAAACAAACTGGGAAAAAGCTGGCAAGAAGCTAAATCCCAGTGACATTGACTGAGAATTTGAATCTAGACAGATTAAAACCTGGAGCTATGCCCAAATGGACTTCAGTTACTTGAAGTAATGAATTATTTTTTTTAATTTATTTTGCTTATTTTTGCTTAAGCCCATTTGAGCTGTTTCCTAATACTCATCTCCAAAAAGCTTATTTTATCCCTTGCTCACTTTTTTATAGATAATGTTGAGGTGATTCCTACATATATGAAAAAATTTGGACTAGGTAACATTATTGTCCTTTCCTAAAGTTCTGTGATTTTGGGGCATAGCTTAAAACAGTCTCTGAAATATCTTTTAGAGTCTCTGATACAGTATTTAGAGCTTTCATTGCTCTGTCAGTTTCTCATGGGTATAGATCCCCTCACTGTAAAATGCAGACATTCATAGTATCTACCTGAGGGCTGACTTTGTGGGTACCTAGAAAGTGGGATTTTATGTAAACCATTTAGCACAATGCCTGGTACAAAATAAGTGGTCAGCATATATATTGTAACTTTATCAGTTAAGACCTATCTGGTTATAATAGAACAATAATGGTTACTTCAGAGTCTAAAAATATTGTGTACCATCCTTCAGAATATATCAGTTACTATCTATATAGAACTTGTCTATATGCTCATTTATCAAGGTGGGAGGTTCATGAGAACTTAATAAACCTCTTACATTGATATCAATATATTTTTGTTACCTGAATTTATTCATTTTGACTTTCATTTCTATCACTCTACCATGTAGCCACGAATGTTAGTATAGAATTTTAAGTTAAAAACTATGTAAAACTTAATCATTTATAAATTCCTAAATGTATAGGACAAATTCAAACAGAAATAATAACTTCTACATGATGTTTCTTCCCTTAAAAATCCATCTACAGGTATGAACAGATATTTTAAAATTATCTGACTTAATTTGTTTGACAAATGTAAACATGTCTGAAAGAGTCTATTCTAAATACCTGAGGAACACATCAGCATTTTGTCATAGATCTATGTCCCCTGTAATTCATAATGATCTTTTTAATGAATGGGAAATTTACATTTAATTCTAAGTCGAACTATAAATAAAATCTTTGACCCTTTTCTACTGCTTAACTGAAGCAATATAATTTGTTATAAAAAAGTAATGCTGAACTTTTGATGCCCAGGTAAATATGGCCAATTAATTCATATTTAATTTGAGAGTGATATGTGAAATTCATTAAAGTAACCATAAACTCTCTCAATGAGCAGAGTAACCCTCAGTGAGCCTTACCAGGTTCCCAACTGATAGCACACTGCTAAACTGCTCCGTCATGGGGTAATGCTCCATGGCCATGAAGAGGGTATTTAAGACAATGCAGATGGTGATGGCCAGGTCAACAAAAGGGTCCATCACAACCAGGTTGACAACANCTCAATGAGCAGAGTAACCCTCAGTGAGCCTTACCAGGTTCCCAACTGATAGCACACTGCTAAACTGCTCCGTCATGGGGTAATGCTCCATGGCCATGAAGAGGGTATTTAAGACAATGCAGATGGTGATGGCCAGGTCAACAAAAGGGTCCATCACAACCAGGTTGACAACATGTTTCACCTTTAACCATGGCTTACAGCAGTCCCAAATCAAACACATGTTAGCAAATTTATACCAGCACGGTGGGCATTTCTGTCTGGATTCTTCAAGTTCTGGAAGAAAACAGAATACTTATGAAAACTGCTTCCTCTTTTTTAAGAAGCCTTTGGTTTATATTGAAAGTGACCCTTAAAAAGTTCTGAAGTTGTTAAAAGGCATTATAGGTTAATTTGATGGTTGAGCAGGAAAGCACTGATAGACTAGCTGTCATAAAAAATGTGGAAGGGCTAGGAAACTTTACAAATGTATCTTAGTTAAACATGGTTTCCAAGATTCTATCTATAACATTAAACTATTTGATAATTATCTTCAAGGCTACCATAAATTAATGGGTAGGACTTGTGTCGAGTATACTTAAACGTCATCTATGTTCCAGATAGAGCACTTGTATTATGAAAGACTTCTCTCAGGAGAAGTCTTTAAAACCTTTATTAGTCATGATGAATTTCAGTTTCCTGGATTAGATATTTTGGGGGGGTATTTTAATGAAAGACTTTTGTCAGTATCACCAATCTTAAAAGTTTCTGGTTAAACCTAATTAGATATAGTATTATGTATTAAACTTAGCAAGACTCTTTCCCCCCGCCCCCCCACATTTCTTGATTTAACTAGATGACACAAAAGAAGAGGAAATATCCACCCTAAGAAAGTGAGATCCTTGCTGTTTCACAAAATGTGACTGATGCACTATTGGTAAAATGCAAGAGGATTTTAGATGTCACATGTATATAATCAATAAATTTTCATGAAATGCACTTATTTTAATGTGTTAAAATAAGAATCACACCAAACCTATGATAAAAGATTTCATATAAAAGCACATTTAGTGAAGAAAATAGTATAATGATTTCAAAATAGAATTTCAACTAAATAATAGGAGAGAAAAGACAGAAATGCACAGCTCTGTAAGGTGATTCTCAAAATACTGAAAAAGTAAATATTGGCAAAGAATTTGGGAGAGTTAGAAAGTGGGAAATCATCTACAATTTTTCTTTGGTATATTTATCTCAATCAATTATTGAGGGAGAAAAGGATGCAGACGTTGTGTTCTCCCAACATCACACTCTATCACTTGCTCAGCCAAATGTGAGACCTATTAGCACTGACGAGCACTAAAGTTGAGGAAAAATTCTTTGCTCATCAATAGCACAACTGACTCTGGTTGGTCAATTTAGTATTCCTACTGTGCCAAGTGGAATATCTCTCCAAATCTGGGACAGTTTACTAGGAATTAAACTTTTTAAGGGAATTCATACAATGGACAAACACTACCATAGGTAGTGATTTTTGCTTTGCTGATAAACATTTACTACTAATTTTATAAAGTTTGTTACTTCACTAAAGTAAATTAATTTCCTGATTATTTTTCACAGAATTCTATTAGAAGCAGATTCTTCAATTGCGTCCTTAGATACTGAAATACTTTAAGTACCCAGTTTATTTCCATTTCTCTTACTATATAATTTTGTAAACAATAAAGAATAGTTAAGTTGTAAATCAGAAGAAAAACATAGTTTTTATGTGCTCTTTTGTAGATGCTTTTAAGACTCTCAAATAAACTCATATTTATACTGAAGATAAAAGGACAATATCATTTACAGTAAATAACTAAAGAGAACTGAAAAAATCTCTTTGCCTACGTATAGTTAGCACAAGTATTTTTTAAAACGCTACTTGCAATTTAGTAGATAAAGAGAAGCAAACGGAAACTGTCTGGGAATAAAATAAGCGGAAAGTTCAAAAGGGAAAACACAGCCAGTGTTGTTCATCTTGACACCAGGAAAAAGTGGAGCCGAGTCGTTAAGTTCTAAAATAAAAGCATTCAATTATTCATGCCAAAAAGAAAAAAGAATTATCACACTTTGAAACAAAACAAAGCACTCAGGTGAGAACTACAGCCACATCTCCGTTATCCCTGGGTGGGTTACCCACACTGAGACGCGGTTACAACTCAGTTTAGTTCTTTGCTGGTTTCCCTCAATCCCCCAGTGCTTCCTCCTCACCTCCCACCGTCCCTCCCAAAGATGTGCCCAGGAAATATTTCCATGTGGTTTTTGCATTTTAAAACCCTGAAAAGGAAACAATTCATTTCTGTGTATCTCCTACAGTGTCATTAAGTAGGAGGCTATTCATAACCCTGGACAATGGAAACTGAGCTGTAGTTCACAAGAGGGAAAACCAAAGTTGTCAGCGTGGGTCAAGAAGCCTGGTTGAAAAAAGCAAAGGTGAACTAAAACACGATTAGACTTAGAAGAAAGGATCCCCAAATAAACAGATTATGTCAACTTAAGACACTTTTCCACCGTTATCAGGAACCAAAAAGGACTGTATTAGAGACAGTTCAAGTTGCCTGTGTGCCCTATGTAGCTAACTATCAGCCTTCATTAATGCCAAAGTGTTTAGATATAACTGAATAAAGAAAAGTATGCTTTGCATTCTACACAACCAGTGAAAAATAGAATGAAAACTCAGCCATGTTCCTCACAAAAATATCAAGTTAAAAGATCTGCAGATAGTAAAGCCAAACACTCGGTCTCCTGCTTCCTAAGCTACTCTTATCTTTAGGACATCATTTCACTCTAAGCAATTCCATGAGACACATATTCATGGAGGGTGATATGGGAATGTGTGCACTCATTTTTAACTCCGTGTCTTAGTGGATAAGTTCAATTTTGTGGTGCTGGCTTGATGTTTTTAAGTAACCTCTTAGGTTAATTCAACTTAATGCCATCAGTAGTGCAAATTAGTGTTAATTAAGACTTACCCTGTCTCCTTGTCTACTTCTTGCTTTAGGGAGCAGACATGCTGCTGACATCGGTAGCAGAACCACTGGCAGCTTCCTCTCAGTGGTTTTGCTATGGCAAGGAGCAGAAGACCAGAGAATCTTCAAAAGATTTACCTGGAGGGACAGGGAGGAGCAAGCTACTGGCAGCTGGGGGGGAAGAGGGAGTGCAAGCTAACGCAGGCGAGGTTGGGGAAGAACGTACTGAGTTTAATATCCCGTAGAAATCAGTGAAAAGATTTCTGATATTGCATTAGGACATTACGAATGTTGGGACTGTAGTAACTGACGTGGCTGTGATATATATGGCCATATACATTGTGAGATTTTCCTGGCTGTGACTCTCAGGTTTTGGGTATTGATATTAAATATCACGGGATCTTTGCATTCAGATTGGAAAATAATTATTCCAAGAATCTATCCAGTATTAATGGAAACTGCAACTAACAGAGAAACACACGCACATGCTTGTGTTCTCTCTTTCTCATTTTCCATCTTTCTTTTTCCTTCCACACATATACCCACACACACACATACTTGGGAGGGGAAGGAAAGGGGGGTTATAAAATGAAAGGGAGAGAAGGGCAAAGAAGAGCAAGGGAGGATGATAGAATACATTTTATATGAAAGTATTTTCCAAGGTAAAATTGATAGCTGATGTTTGAATTCATTAACAGCACAGAAAGCATAAACATGTGCATTCACAAAACAATGATAAAGCAACCAATAATACTAGTTATTGACTGCCTTCTACATGCCTGGAACATAGGTGTTTTATGGATGAGGTCTTATTTACTCTTTACAACAATGTTACTCTAAACATCATTATCAATACTTTACTGATGAAGAAACAACTACAGAGCCACATATAGACAAGAGCCAATAACTGATCACAAACCAAGCTGTCCCCAAATTCTTTATTTTGGAATTATAACATCCCGACCTCTTAACAATATATGAATTACTCATATATAATCAGGAACTAAAGAGAAAGCTGAGATATTATTAAACTCTGATCAGAGAGGCAAAAGTAATTTTATAAAATTTTGAAAACTTGGCTTCAAAGTGGTTAATATTAAACCCTAATTTCCATTTTTTTTCATTTATACTTCTGGTTAAATCAAACGAGCTTATAGCTTGAGTCTCAAGCAGTTAATACAATTCAACTGTGTTAGCATCACTATAAAATAAACATTTATCATTACATTCCTTTTGATGTCATGCACATGACAAACTTCAACAGTTTAGGAACTTAATCTACCAAGGTTATATTCCAGGTATACCTTGAGTTTGCAGTAGCTTCCTGGAGGCTAAATGTAAAAATCTAAATGAGACAACAGAATCCATGTATTGCATGTAGATTTTACTTTTATTTCATAAAAGAAATAATAATATTGTGGTATCAATTCAGGAAGAATTTAACTCTTTGAATTTATGAAAGTTTTTTATTACCATTGCCAAAGCACCACCAAGTAACCGTGCTATAAGACTTTTGACATACCTTCCATGGTGTTGGTCAAAATACTAGCCATACTCATTGCTCTTTGCCTTGCTGTAGGATCTTCCAAAAGATCCATGGAAACATGATAAGAACTGGACCGTCTCTTTCTTATTTCTGTTTCAGTAGTTGTGCCCTAAAAATAAAATTTCATATGAAATAACTATTATTTTTAAAGGGCAGCAAAACCCAAAGTGTTCCCACAATAGGTGTTATAAAGCAATGGCGCCCCACTCCAGTACTCTTGCTTGGAAAATCCCATGGATGGAGGAGCCTGGTGGGCTGCAGTCCATGGGGTCGCTAAGAGTCGGACACGACTGAGTGACTTCACTTTCACTTTTCACTTTCATGCATTGAAGAAGGAAATGGCAACCCACTCCAGTAATCTTGCCTGGGGAATCCCAGGGACGGAGGAGCCTGGCAGGCTGCCATCTATAGGGTCGCACAGAGTCGGACACGACTGAAGTGACTTAGCAGCAGCAGCAGCTAAATATTCACTATGCTTTGTCAGATATAAACAGCTCATTAAGACATTGCTAGAATCATCATTCTTGGGAAGGGTTTGAAAGCCCATCATATTCTCAGAATTCAGGGATGCCTGGGATTGTGATCAAGATGGACTTTTCTAATTCCTCCATCTTGGAGCTTTGGGCTGGAGGGATCTTGCTTCTTATGGGATAGAACCTTTTAGCATTTCAGTCAATCCTATCTAGAGCTTCAAACTGAAACATATTACTCCTTGATTTACTCATATCTTATTAGATCTTTATATATAGTCATGTGGTTTAATGAATGAAAAGAACTTTACAGGTTTCCCTAATATGCATCAGTAGTAGCTCTCCTAAAGTGTGAATTCCATATTAAAATGCTTCTGTTCATTTTAGACAGGTACAGATACAGGACTGCACATATGATTTTGTATAGAGCAGATGGGACAAGATGACCTTTAAGCAACCCCATTTTTTTTACCTTCACACTTTGCCTTTCCCTGATGAGGCTAAATATTTTCAATTCTAAGAGACAACTTTTTTATTTAAAAAGCTTTGTTTCAGAGAGGGGTTATATTTTTCTCATGAATTTTACTTTTCTTTCATAGTAAAATTAATTTCAGGGTGACCTAAATGAATGTTTCTCCTCATTAATGACAATCCTATTAATGGAGTGGAAATTCTGCTTTTGACTATGTATGTATTAGAGGTAACAAGGTTAATAAAATAATGTTAATTACTGATAGCACAATAAAGTAGGTGAACAGTACTCATATTGCTATATAAATAAGGAAAATCCTCAGAGGAATAAAAGTGACTTATAGTAAAATTAATTTCAGGGTGACCTAAATGAATGTTTCTCCTCATTAATGACAATCCTATTAATGGAGTGGAAATTCTGCTTTTGACTATGTATGTATTAGAGGTAACAAGGTTAATAAAATAATGTTAATTACTGATAGCACAATAAAGTAGGTGAACAGTACTCATATTGCTATATAAATAAGGAAAATCCTCAGAGGAATAAAAGTGACTTCTTCTTTATTATTAGCACTCAGACTTGCATTAGAAATGCTTGAGTCTTGCCCCTTTTTTCTCCTGTGATTGTTAACTTCACTATCAATTGAGTGGAAACTCTGCTTTTGACTATGTATGCATTAGAGGTACACAGGTTAATAAAATAATGCTAATCACTGATAGCACAATAAAGTAGGTGAACAGGACTCATACTGCTATTTTATAAATAAGGAAAATCCTTAGTGAAATAAAAGTGACTTCTTTATTATTAGCACTCAGACTTGCATTAGAAATGCTTGAGTCTTGCCCCTTTTTTCTCCTGTGATTGTTAACTTCACTATCAATTGAGTGGAAACTCTGCTTTTGACTATGTATGCATTAGAGGTACACAGGTTAATAAAATAATGCTAATCACTGATAGCACAATAAAGTAGGTGAACAGGACTCATACTGCTATTTTATAAATAAGGAAAATCCTTAGTGAAATAAAAGTGACTTCTTTATTATTAGCACTCAGACTTGCATTAGAAATGCTTGAGTCTTGCCCCTTTTTTCTCCTGTGACCACTAACTTCATTGTTTGAACTCTTGAAGTAGGAATAAATTTCTGCCCATATTGAAATTCTGGTGAGTTTTTTTGGAATAGAAAAGAATCAATTCATTATATCATTGCTAAAAATCAAAAATCCCCCATTATGATGTCTTTCCTTAAATAGAGTTTCAATGCCAAGGATGGGTTTTCTTGTAAGTGTAAGATAAAGTTATAAAATTTAGTTTAATTATTATTTAGTTAATTATTAAGAATGTAACATCCTATTAATGTTGCATCAGAACTGAAAATATTTTGCCTTATCAGAGAAAGTCAAAGTTTGGAGGAAAAAAATGGGGTCACTTAAAGGCCATCTGGTCCCTTCTGCTCTATACAAAATCATGTATGTTATCCAATATTTGTCTAATTTTTAGTGCTAGATTTCAAACTCTCTAATGATATTACCAAGGAAATTCTTTCTTAAATTGCTTCAATTGAATTAATGTGAAAATGCAGGATATTGTGTGCTCTGGAAGGTAGCATTTGCCCACAGCTGTTTATTTTCTGTTCTTTCTCTCTGCAGTCTTGCAAAGCCACATCTCTGGTCTGCCTCTGCAGCTCCTGCTATCCTATGGTGCAGTGCCCTGCCTCACAGCATTTGATTGCAACACTGAAGGATAGACACCAAGCAGCAGGAAACAGATACTAAACTAGGCTTTGTCTCAATTGCCTGAATTTACCTTCAGAGGTTTATTTCACCCTCTGTGATAGAACAGGAGTGATAATTACTGATAAACACTAAATATTTTCTGATGGACTGAAATTCTCTTGCATTTATGTAAAGTTATAGATTTATTTTTGTGTTCTCCATTAACAATTATCAAGATCAGAAATACTCATACTTCATTACGTATAAGAACCATGTGGGATGCTTGTCAAGAAAGAAGAAATCACTGATTCCTGGTCTTTTGGTTTAGGTCTGAGTAAATTTGAGTGGGCCCAGAAGTCTTCATTTCTTTCTTTAAACCACTTTTGTGAAGTATTATCAACATGTAAAAAGCTATGTATACTTCATGCTCACAACTTGATGAGTTTAAGGATAAGAATATACCTGTGAACCATCACCACTATCAGTTCATAAACATTTCCATCATCTTCTACAGTTTCCTTCCACCACTTTATCATTGTTGCTGTTGCTGTTTGGGTTGAGAACACAGCATAAGATCTATCTTCTTAGCAAATTTTAAGCTTACAATTCAGTATTCGTAGCTCTAGGCATTATGCCATACAGTAGATCTCTAGAACTTATTTATTTTGCATAACTGAAATGCTGGACCCTTTGGTTATCAAACTCCGAGAAGCAGAGGAGAATGGTGGCTGCTAGGGGTGGAGGGAGGGGGAAATGAAGAATCTCCATTTTAAGAAGTATCCCAGGGAATTCTGAGGCAAGTAGTCTGATGATGAAATTTATCTTGAGAAACACTGGGTAAAAATGAAAGTGTTTGTTTCCTTAACCATCTCGTCTTTTCCATTTAAGAAAATTTAAAGAAAATTAATGGGAGGTAATATTGCAATATGGATAGAATGTAGGTTCAGTACCCAGCATATATAGGGTCAAATCCTAGCTCCATCATACATAGGCCTCAGTTTCCTCTCTGTAAAATGGAGATAATATTAATAACTATGATAAAGTATTATTGTGAGGATAAATGAATTAATGCAAGTAAAGTGTTCTGGACACTGTTTGGTACATAGGCATGACAATTTTTAAAGAGAAGTTGATATTCTTTTTGCATTTTTCCAGATTTTTTCACAATAAAGTTATATTTTTATTCATAGTTTGATCTAATTCTAGGATACTTGAATATCTCTCTGGGAGAAGTGGTGGGGAGAGGCCAGGCAAAAAAAGTAAAGATGATCAATGGGTGTTTCTATAATCCAAAGTAAGAAGTTCTTCTATTAGGTGACTGAAAGCTGACTCCACATGATTTTAATATGACTGACAGAGCTCATCCAACTATAATGAGTAAAATTTTTCAAAAAAAAATCATTCAAAGAAAACTTGAATATGATTTGGTAAATTATAAAGTACAACCAAATTGCTAGAATTTTTTATACTGGCAAATGAAATCTTAAATCTTATTTAATACCAAAGTTAAAGAGCACTTATGTTTTACAAAGGAAATGTCAATAATATATCCCAGTGTCTTGTATTTAGCTGAAACTAAATTCCACTAAGTTCTGTATGCATGATTTATGGCCATTATGTTTATTAAAAAACTCAGGACGGTAATATAAAAATTGAAATCTGCTCTAACAGTTATAACAGATTACTTTACCAGGTACTTCGAGTGGCTCCTTTACCATATAAATGTACGATGGTCATTTCATTGGGTGCTAAAATGTTATATCACCTTGACATGCCAAGAGGAAGAACATTGTGTTGCAGAATTTAGATGCATTTAGTAATACTATCTACTTCAAGTGCAAGTATCAAGTTCTCCTTTTAAAGGATTAGAAATAACAAGATGCTTAAGATGGGTATTTATATCATTTCTTGCATTTATTTTGCTTATATTAATTACAAATAATGCATGATAAATTGTTGCTGTATTTTCGGCAAGTCTGATACTGTGGTAATAATAATGGAGGACTTCTCATTATAGTCTATGAGATCCAACCTATTTTTTAATTCATTTATAGAAAACTCTGAAAGGAACAATTTGACAAAATAAGTTCATAACCTGACTGAACTGACCCTTGGCCTTTGAAGAGTAGACTCACTAAAACTCATACAGGTGGAAACAGAAAACCATTCCTGCCTGCACCAGCCACACCTCCCTTCCCAACAGCTGCAGGTTTCACTGGTCTCACCTCTGGTAGGAGCTGCCCAGCAGGAGACGTGAGGGCGGAAGGGCCCCCGACCAGGGAGACCACTCCGTTGCAGTCCACAGCGCTGTGCATCTTCCCGTTCATGGGCAGAATGGGGAGCACCCTGGAGGCACGGCTGGCCTGGCTGACGTTGCTGTGGCGCCGCTCCCCATGTCTGTGCGGCACAAAGAGAGAGTCTCTTCTGCTGTCATTGTCCTCAAAGGTGCTGTGCTCATCATCCGCAAAATCATTCTCAGAGCCAATATCCTTGGCTCTGCCTCTGAAGCTGAAAAGGCTCGCCCTACTGTTGCGTCTTGGAGAGAACAGGGAGCCACGGATGCTCAGTAAAGACTGTCAACAACAAGGAAGGATACAAAAACAGATGAACAGAATTAAGTGTTCTGGAAAATATGAGCCAGGACTCATCATTTCATAGCGCTGACTTACCTAAGATAAGGCACTGGATGGGTGGGCCTTAGAAAGCATCACTACGAACAAAGCTAGTGCAGGTGATGGAATTCCTGTTGAGCTGTTTCAAATCCTGAAAGATGATGCTGTGAAAGTGCTGCACTCAATATGCCAGCAAATTTGGAAAACTCAGCAGTGGCCACAGGACTGGAAAAGTTCAGTTTTCATTCCAATTCCAAAGAAAGGCAATGCAAAAGAATGCTCATACTACCGCACAATTGCACTCATCTCACACACTAGTAAAGTAATGCTCAAAATTCTCCAAGCCAGGCTTCAGCAATACATGAACCATGAACTACCTGATGTTCAAGCTGGTTTTAGAAAAGGCAGAGGAACCAGAGATCAAATTGCCAACATCTGCTGAATCATGGAAAAAGCAAGAGAGTTTCAGAAAAACATCTATTTCTGCTTTATTGACTATGCCAAAGCCTTTGACTGTGTGGATCACAATAAACTGTGGAAAATTCTGAAAGAGATGGGAATACCAGACCACCTAACCTGCCTCTTGAGAAATCTGTATGCAGGTCAGGAAGCAACAGTTAGAACTGGACATGGAACAACAGACTGGTTCCAAATAGGAAAAGGAGTACGTCAAGGCTGTATATTGTCTCCCTGCTTATTTAACTTATATGCAGAGTACATCATGAGAAACGCTGGACTGGAAGAAACACAAGCTGGAATCAAGATTGCCGGGAGAAATATCAATAACCTCAGATATGCTGATGACACCACCCTTATGGCAGAAAGTGAGGAGGAGCTAAAAAGCCTCTTGATGAAAGTGAAGGAGGAGAGTGAAAAAGTTGGCTTAAAGCTCAACATTCAGAAAACGAAGATCATGGCATCCGGTCCCATCACTTCATGGGAAATAGATGGGGAAACAGTGGAAACAGTGTCAGACTTTATTTTTTTGGGCTCCAAAATCACTGCAGATGGTGACTGCAGCCATGAAATTAAAAGACGCTTACTCCTTGGAAGAAAAGTTATGACCAACCTGGATAGTATATTCAAAAGCAGAGACATTACTTTGCCGACTAAGGTCCGTCTAGTCAAGGCTATGGTTTTTCCTGTGCTCATGCATGGATGTGAGAGTTGGACTGTGAAGAAGGCTGAGTGCTGCATAATTGATGCTTTTGAACTGTGGTGTTGGAGAAGACTCTTGAGAGTCCCTTGGACTGCAAGGAGATCCAATCAGTCCATTCTGAAGGTGATCAACCCTGGGATTTCTTTGGAAGCAATGATGCTAAAGCTGAAACTCCAGTACTTTGGGCACCTCATGAGAAGAGCTGACTCATTGGAAAAGACTCTGATGCTGGGAGGGATTGGGGGCAGGAGGAGAAGGGGACGACCGAGGATGAGATGGCTGGATGGCATCATGGACTCGATGGATGTGAGTCTGAGTGAACTCCGGGAGATGGTGATGAACAGGGAGGTCTGGCGTGCTGCGATTCATGGGGTCACAAAGAGTTGGACATGACTGAGCGATTGAAATGAACTGAACTGATCAAGGGCTTATATGGTAACTGCTGGTGGCATTCTGGAACTTTCTCCTGGGTTCAGCTCTTTTGTTTTGCTTTCCTGTTTCATTTTCATCTTCTGAGCTCTGATTTTCTGTCATTTTCTTCTATTTTACCCATGACTTCAGAGAGTCAGAAGTATCCCTGAAGACTGTTTAGTTTCATTTCTGGCACTCAGAACTGAAATCTTTACTAAACTCTTCTCTAGAAACTATTCTTATTTAACAATCCAATAGAGAGCAGTTAAGTACACAACTACATTCAGTTCCTTTGAAGTCAAAACTACACCAGTAAGAGTGTACTAGTGACCACATGACCACACCCCAGTGCAGATCTCACCACAGAGGAAAATGAAATCAATCTTGCTAGTAGGGCTGTTTAATTATAGTAACAAGGAGCAATTTCTCCCCTTCCCCTTGCATATTTTATAACAGTCCTCATAAATAATTTAAACAAATCACCCTGATTTTCACTCTTTTGTCTGTCTCAAGAAATCTGAAGAGCACCATATTTACAAAAACCTGGTTTTCACTAAGTGTCTGGTCACAATCATTTAACATTTTTCTAGATGGCTACAATGTCATAGGCATCATTCATTTTACTTTGATTCTCAAGCACAGTAGCATTGAGCACAATGAATCATATGCTGTTTACTGCTGCTGCAACTTCACTCTGGGGAGCACTTGTTGCTGCTTCTCCAATATCCATTTGTCCTTTGTCTGTTGGCAGTACCCTGATTATCTTCAAGAAATGGTCTCTGGCAAGACCATGATCCAGGTCTAGACAACGAGTATATTCCATGCCTCTGGCCATGGAGACGGTTTAAAAATAGGTAGGGGACCCTGAATGGTCCACTGACAGTCACCAATTTCTTGTGTAACTGAAAGGGATGCATTTTTTATTGAGGTTGCTAAAAACCACTGACTATAAGTTCGGAGTCATGGCGGGCATCTTATCACCTATTGGAGGAATCTGTAGATGTGGAGAGATACTTCGCCCTAGTAACATGTTTTGAGCCCTTGAGTCTAGCTGTGCCTAAAGCTACTCATCGATATTATTTTCATGATCTAATTCTCTTTTTTGCTTAAGCTGGCTTAATTTAGATTTCTATGATTATTAAGAATACCAACTCATCATTTAAACATTACTAGTTTCATCTTTTATTTCCAAAGGATTTAAAGCTAACTAAAATTATTATTTTGCACCTATATATATATTTACATTACCTGACTAATAAGTATTCATTTAATTTTATTTTCAGCTAAAGAATGATTTTCTCAGTGACACCTATGAACATCTATAAAATGTCTGTAATCTTTAAATATTATCTTATATTATATGATCTTAGTCATTGTTTACAGAAAGAATCACATCTAAGAATACTGATCTACTCTCCCAGAAGAACTTATTTCTTCTTTTCCTGCATTCACGCTTTTTCATCCTATTATCAACTTCATTAGTAAAATAATACATTTCCCTTATTATTTCCATATGAATATTTTTAAAACCTCTCCTACACTATCCAGTTTCTTTCATGTCTCCATTCTCTATTCACAAGGGACTTTGAATTAGATATAAAATTAGACACACTGTTTCTCAAAGTTCAAAGGTATATGTCGCAGCTATATGAAAAATGATTGTTCTCCATGTGTTAGCCTCAACTTCCACTGCTTATATTAATTACATAAATCTATAGCAATCAATATGCTGGTCAGGAAGCAACAGTTAGAACTGAACGTGGAACAACAGACTGGTTCCAAATAGGAAAAG